>JBBPBX010011947.1:12145-30996 GCA_038048925.1 Garcialebias charrua | reverse complement strand
ATATATATATATATATAATATATATAATATATAGGTATATATATCCATCCATTATCTTTACACACTTCTTACTTTTCGGTTTGTGGGGGTCACTGGTGCCCATGTCCAGCCATCACTAGGCGAGGGACAGGTTCCCAGTCCATCACAGGGCCACATAGAGATAAACGAGACAACAACCATTTACTCTCTCACTCACACCTAGGGACAATTTAGAGTTATCAATCAACTTAACATTTTGGTGTACGGGAAAAAACCAGAGTACCCGGAGAAAACCCATGTATGCACGGAGAGAACATGCGAACTCCATCCAGAAAGGCCCCCGGACTGGGTTTTGAGCTGGGATAGCTTGGTGATCAGTACGTTGGTCTTGTAATCATGAGGTTGTGGGTTCGAGCCCAGGTTGTGCCAGAATGGGAATCTGGCATAAAACAAATAGCCAAATCTTTCATGGACGTTTTCTTGCTGTGGTGACCCCCTGAAGAAGGGAGCAGCTGAAGGAAACTTACTTTTATTAACCAACACCAAAACAGGCAGAAAACATGTTTGCAGCTTCGCCATCACCAGCAGGTGCTAATAAATCTGGTTGCTGTTGAATTTCAGCAAGCAAATGTAGGTGTGTGTGTGTATATACTTGTAGATCGCTAGGTATATTTTGCGTGAGAAAACGTTGCCCTTTAGCCCTGCATTTCTGGGTTTTGTTTTCTCTATAGCCTTTCGCCGTGTGGCTGTATGTCTTTGCACACCTCTGTTAGTTTCACCTCTGCTCGCTCCACTCCCACTCCTGCAGCCCCAGGTTGTCAGCCAGAGTTGTAGTCCACTGTCCCTCTGACTGAGACTCATGACATTTTGGTCGCTGACTCAGTGTCTTTGTCACCCTTCAAATGTTCAACACTTGAGCAGAATGTGTGTGAGTTGGTTTTCTGTGATTTCTGTTTATATCTTGTCACTGAACGGGGTATAGATATGTACCGGTACTCCGATTCTTTTCATGCTTCGCCATGCCTCAGGCTAATGTCAATCTGGGTCACACACAGACCACATGAGTTCGTACAAGGGCTAACACACACACGCTCATGAACACACTCAACAGAGATAAACAAGTGGTTGCATTTCTGCGTGAGTCACACTCGTGGGCAGGGATGGAAAGTTTCCTTGTTTAGGCTAATCCCCCTGCTGACACTTCTGAGACTTTTTTTAATTGTCATATGTTTCTGGACAGAAGACATAACAGGCAACAAAAACATTACCTTTAATTTGGCTTTATAGAGAAACACTAGCAGCTTGGTGGTTGTCTTCAGTTCATGTCCTGTAGAGGATTGCAATATAGCATGAATGTTTTGTCTAGTTCAAACAACTTTTGGAAAAGCAGGCTTGGTAATGATAGCAGCAGCTGGCATAATATTTTTAAGGTATGCATATTGCCTGCTGCCTTTCATTCCACAGTTATAAAAATAGCAGCATTTTAGCCAATTTGGTCAAAATTTCTAAATTACATTTTGTGCAATCTCATGCTATTTGTAAATGACATTATCAGAGTGTGTGTAGTGAATGACTACACACACTCAAAAAAGTGTGTGTAGTCATTCACTACACACAGTACATTCAAAAAACAAAACAAAACAAAAAAGTAGAAACGTTTCGTCTTTCGTCCAAAAGACTTCCTCAGTCTGAGATGCTGTATTCAGCTTAGTCTTATAAATAGCACCCTCTCACAGTTGATCAACCAGTTTGCTGCTGACAGCCGAAACCAGCTGCTCACATGATCAAGGAGAACCATCAGCCTAATGATCGTTAGGCTGTTGAAATGAGAATAGCACGTGGCTGTAGGTGTTCTTTTGACATGTGCCATTTTTAGCCAAGCAAAAGGCAATATGACTTTTTATTGTGATGTTAAGTAAAATTACAAAACACGGAGTTTCATGCAGTTTTTCAATAATTCAATTGCACAGTCAAGTTTCTATTCACACCCCTGCTTATATTGTATGAATGATGTGTTTAAAATGCTGCAGGCAGTATTTATTGTTAATGAGACATAATGGCTTTATGCTGCGTTAGTATCTGCTATGTGCAGCCTTTGAGCTTCGGGTTATGGAACAGAAAATTATATATTTTTTGGAGGCAAAGTACTTGTCTGATCATGTTTTAGCCTGTGGCCATATAGATCATTCAGTTGTAGATTGGTACAGTACAGTATGTGGGTGCTTGTCCTTACATGAAAACACTAGAATTCTCAACGGATTGGCTCATTTGGTTAGGTCCACTGTTATTTCTTTTAGCGCAAAAAGTTTAGCAAAAGTTCACAAAGTTTGAACTAAAGAAACTAAGGCCAGTCATTTTCAGAGTTCTACTAAAAATACACTTGTACGAAATTGGATTGTGCATGCAAAAGAAAGTCATTGTTTGCTCAAGGTTAATTGACAAAACTACTATTTGTACTATTTTAGCTTTAGAATCAGATCATGGTTTGAATCAAAGTTTCTTTTTTGAAGTTGCTTATGCAGAATAAAGATGAATGCCTTTAAACTAGTTTTACTTTAGCTTTATTGTATGTTGGAGCAACAACACGTTTGTCTTTGCCTTTTATGATTTACTGCATCTTAACTGTGACATTCTATTTTAATCTCCTCATAATCAAAACCTGTAGTTCAACAATTACCTGGGTGCGTAAATACAGTACATGCATCATGGTTTAATATGTCTTCCGTGCGGGCGCCACTTTTCTCAGTTCACGCTTTGTTTTCTTTGCCGGAAGTCCTGTGTGAGCAGTGAAAGACACTCCCAGTAATTTTCATGAGAAATGCTTCCTCCAGTGAAAGGGAAACGTTGGGACATCCCTCATGACGTTTGGTCGGCTGCATAACTGAAGAGCAAGTATTTACGCATGCCGTTTCCTATGACTGGAATTGCTGACTTGGTGTGTGGGAACGCAGTGCTGACACACATCTTAATGCTGATGTAATAAGTTTACAGTGTTAGTCATGAAATAGTTTTTATGAATATTTAAAAGCAGATCGTTTTTTATTGTACACCTTCAGTCTTCACAGTAATGGCAGATATTTATATAAATACCGTAAACGTTCTTAACGTTAGTTAAGGAGTTACATTCCCACCATCTTCCCAAAGAAGCACAAAAATGACATCACAGCAAAGCACCAGCTGCTCTGGATCACAAGAGAGAGAAAGAAAGGAAAAAATAAACATGTAAAATTTAGCAACCATGCTTCATAAACTGAACCTTTAAAGCTTTTAGTAAAGTTTAATCCTAAAAATGAACAATTAGCTGTAACTGTAAGGTAGAAACTAAAGTGATCTCAGGGTTAACAGGGACAGTTCTGCTTCAGTTCTAATTTTTTTTTTTTTAAAGAAAACTTTGGGGGTTAGTCTACTTTCAGGAATAAATGTTTTCAAAACTTTATGTACATGTTTTGAAAATGAACTGAGAAACATAATTTTCAGCAAAAATTCAGTGCGAGTGTTGATTGACTGCTGAAATTTGTTGAAACAGAAGGAAAAAGTTGTTAAAGCTAACTAGCTTTAACAACTGCTGAACACTAGCTAAAAACAACACTAAAAGCTAAAATAGTGCACTAGCTAAATAAAAAAGCACAAATCTGAAAGCTAAAAGGAGCAAAACACTAGATAAGTTATAACAGATGCAGATCATTAGCTAAAAGGAGCAAAACTTTAGCTTAAAACTGAAGGTAGTAAAACACTTTAAAAGATAAAGCAAAATGCTATCTTAAATCTATATGTTGCAAGATTCTACATAAAGGTAGCAAAACACAAGCTAGAAGCAGCAAAAGGATAGCTGAAGTTGATGTAGCAAAAAGTAGATGTGGCAAATGATGTAAGAAGGTTGTACTACTTTGTGCAGTTTTAAGGTCTTAACACCAGTTCAAATGAATCGATCTATAGCAGATTGAACTGTAACTTACAGGAAATCAATAATATTTACTGGATTGAGGTTGTGTGGCTGGCTGACTGTCTTTCAGAATGACTGCAGAGAGGTTGACCTCAGCAGAACCACAGAAAAGAGGCAGCATGAGGACCAAAAGTCAGTTCTTTGTGTCAGCATTTTGTCCAAGGTCACCTGAGGTTGTGGTGACGGCCAGGATCTATGCTGGAACGCAAATAGCGGGCGGGCTGGGGAGGGTCCTCCACCTGAAAATCTTGATAAAGTTGATGAAATTTCCTGCATTTTGGCGTATTTTAACAGGTTGTTAAACATCTACATTTTTTTTTTCCTTTCCGGCTTCTCCCTTCATCAGGAGTCGCCACAGCAAACTAAGTCGCACAAAGACTTGGCAATTGTTTTTACGCCGGATGCCCTTTCTGACACAACCACAGGCCACCGAGCTACCACAGCCCTCTGTGTGGAGCAGAGAGCTGCTATCTAGGGTGCCCGGGTAAGCAGATGGTGGGGGTTAACGCCAAAATTACACCACACGCGTTCCGGCTCCGCCCCGCTCCGGTCCGACCTCCGCAGCAAATACGCACCCATTATAATCAATGACAGAATTTACACTGGCTCCGCACGGCGGCGGCGAGCTGCGGAGAGCGGACGGCAGTCCGTCAAAATTAGAAATTTTTCTATTTCTGCCGGACGCCGGAGCTGTGCCGGAGTCAACTTTTGAAGATTACGTCGCACCAACAGGAAAAGGAACGAGCACAACTTCCGTATTTACAAAATAAAATCACCACGGGCGGACTTAATCCTAGCTCTATACGGATTTATTTGTACAAAAATGCTGTCAAACTATCATTTATGACTACGCCTACAAACGCAATACAATAAATAAATAAATAAATAAAGTATTTTATTCTGAAATGTAATACATCACTTCCTGTTGCTCAAACCATGTCCTGTCGCTCATTTACGAGAGAAGATCAAGGCAGCAGTCTCTACTGTTGTTCTCCTTCTTCCACCGAATGAATTGTTTTGTTCTGACTTACTTATTTATCACTTGATTTATCGCGCAATCCCGCAAATCCCGCGCATGCGTCTAGGAGCGGCGCATGCAGGCGGACCTGAGCTGAGCAGAGGTAGTGGAAATTGGAGTTTGAGACGCTCAGCTGCGACCTGCGGAGCGGACCGTATGTAGTGTAATTTTGGGGTAAGGGCCTTGCTCAAGGGCCCAGAGTGGGGCAAACGAGGGTGGAGAGGTGTGACTGCGTCACTTATCTCACCTGCATTTTTGATGTTGTCGGTACCAGGGCTTGAACCGGTGATCTTCTGATCACAAGCTCACCTTCTCTAACCTCTGTGCCACCACTCCCTTGTTAAACATCTATGTTTATTATTATTGCCATAATAACAACAACAGTTATGGATTGCAACAAAATTTTCACAGAGAATCGTACACCTACACATTAATAAATTAGCACATACAGGGGGTCCCCGACTTACGAGCGAGTTCCGTTACTACGACTATCTCGTAAGACGAAAATCTCGTAAATCGGGGACTACTTTTTTTTTGTATATACCGCACGAGCCACCACTGAACACGTACATGTGCGGTAATGAACAGTTACCAAGCATTTCAACTATCCTAACACTTTAAAACACTTTAAAACATTTATATAAAAAATATAAAAAATTAATTTCTTACTTTGAAAGCCGTTTCTCCGTGGTGTTCGACCATCCATCCAAACGAGCTGCCCGCAGCTGCACTCGTTAGTTGTTGTTAGCTCCACGTTAGCTGCGCTCGTTAAATTGTCAGTTCATCAAAAGGGTGTCGGCGCTCGCTGTTTCTCCGCGTTAGCTCGGTGTCCCCTGACATCTTAGGCTGCAAGGCGGATACAAGAGGTGAGCTCCCAGCCGCAGATGGCCTCTCCGCGGCCTGTCGGCTTGGTGTCCCCGCCCGCTTAGCTTAGCTTCGTAAGCTGTGCTCGATAGCCTGTCGGGCGGCGTAGTAGGAGCGATCGCGGAGCGATCCGCGGCTGCTGCTCCGCGGCTGCTGCTCCGTGCCTGAGACGTCCACAGAGTTCACCGAGTGTTTCCAGCTAATTTATCCTATGAGGCATCCTCTTATGGGAGAAACAGTCATTCAAAGCCGGCTGCCGAGTGCCGATAATGGCGTACCTCACTTGACCGCACTTAGGGACCGTAAAATGGCGGACATGGATGCATTTCCGGAAACGGCCGGAAGTTGCGCAAATACGCTTCAAATTGTAAGAAAACATAAAAATAATAATTATACTTTATTTATAAAGCCATTTAAAACAACCACAGCTGCAACAAAGTGCTGTACACATGAAATTAAGAACATTTAAACAAAAAAACAAAAAAATAATATATATATATATATATTTTTTACATTTCATATTTTTATTAAATATGATGACCTCATAAGTCCGGAACCTCGTAGGTCGATGTCCTCGTAAGTCGGGACCTGTAGTGGTATGAAAGAACTTTGCAAGGTTCTGATGATCGATGTAAACCCAGATAATACAACATCTGAGGGCAGGATAGAAGAAGGGAAAAACGAAACAGCCAGATGTTGAAGAGGTAGTACTGTACTGTAGTTGGTTGCTGCAGCAATGCAATATCCGTTTTACAGTTATTGTCATGATGAGATTTGAGATGTAAGGATAATGGGCGGAGTCACAGAGAGATGCCGTTTGTTTAACAGTCTCACTGTCGGTGGGTACAGACTGTGAGCCATTCTAGTGGTCCTGGCACCTATAGACCAGTACCTTCTGCCTGAGGGTAGCAGATGGAATAGGCCATGTGCAGGATGGTATACAATCCCGCAGGATGTTGTTGACTCGTCTCAGACAGCGGTTGTCACTGCTGCTGCGCTCTGGGGAGCCGTGCATCACGCGTGCATACAGAAGCAGCGGTCAAACTGTTCCACAGAGGGAGCTGCAGGTCGATCGGGACTGTGCAGTCCAGTCCACACAAAGCCGGATCATGTCCAATGGAATGGTCTCATCCATATGATTCCAAAGGCTGAGTGGTCGCGCTTGGAGCGCGCGCGCACCCTCACCGGTGTCGACACGGCAGCTGGAGGTGTTTCATTATCTGCGTTTATTGTAGATTTCTCCAAAATGACACGTGAAAGTACACCTTATATAACTTGTAGGAGAGCAAAAGCTTCACAGACAGACTGCGCACAGGGCTGCGGGGCGCGCGCTGCGTCTGGAGACTCCAACATCATGTCATGAAAAGTCTCCACCAAGACGCACAGACTCGTTTCTTCACATCATCTACATAAACAAAGATCTATGTTCTAGCAAACATCCAAGTAANATACGGTATGTGTGTGTGTGTGTGTATACACCATATTTACTGTATTTAAGAAAAAATAATGTGATTGAATATATCACCACTGATTCAAATAAATGTTCTAGGTAGTGATCAAATCCACAGATTTCAGATTATAAGACCACTGATTTAACCATTGACCTATCACACATACGGTACATATTCACTACAGAACTAGTAAGATCCTACCATGGTAGCTAAAATATCCTTTTTGTCTCTCTCGTCTCAGTTATTTGTTTGAGTTCCCTCTGTTTGTTCCAAATGGATTTAAGCAGAATATCTCCACTATTTGACACAGCAGGTTTCACTGCAGCTCTGCACTCACGTGAGATGAATCTGTCCACTGGGTAGAAAATTTGAAACCTCAAATGGAACTGGCTGTTCAGATCAATGGCAACATGGTTCAATCCATTTGACAAACGCGAGTCAGTGAATGCTACCGCCCCATAACATAAAATAAAAACTGAGATGGAATCACTAAAAATCATTTTAAATTCATTTCAGTTGTCAAAATAGTAGAAAAAAACCCCGCACAAAACAATTCACAGCAAGCTCAGTAAATAAATTAATTACATTATTTATTAGGAGGAAGAACTTTGTGGGAGAAATGAATTTTTTTTAGGTGGGGTGTAGCCTGGTTAAAACCAGACCCTTGTCCTTCACTTCGCTTCATACTAGGGTCTGGACTTTCTCCATTTTAAAACGATTCTTGCTGGAGGCGTTGGCCTCTGCTGAGGAACAAAACCATTGGATATTTTGAACAGGGAAAGCATTCTGCTCCCTCCCCTCAGAGCCACCCCCCGTGCTCTGGTGAACTTGACAACTGCTCCGCCTCCTGCAGCTTTTCTCTCGCTGCCGGCTGCCGCGCTGCAAATTCTGTGTTTATATGTTAATAAAACGTTTTAATAAAATAAAATAAAACCATGGATCGCTGGTCCAGCTCACCAGAAGACCAGAAAATCTGATGGGACTCGGGCAGCAACGTAAAACCCGAGTTTAATTCTCGTGACAACCTCAGCCATTTCCTTGTTCATTTCAGCGGAGGGAGAGAAGGAGGAGGGAGCGAGCGATCACTTGACTTTTGGCCCAAAAAACAAAAGAAAACTCCAGATAAGGGATTAAGAAGGGGAAATTAATAAATTTGTGTCACATATAAAACAGTCCTGCATCGCTTTGCATCGCTTTGAATGAGAACATGCCGCTGCTCGCTGACTGCGCGCTGGCAGAGCCCTTTATAGGGCTCTGCGCGCTGGGACAGGTGGGGGCGTGGGTTAGGGTCCAAAACTCCGCCCCTTCTGTTCTCTGATTGGTCTGGTCAAAAATCTACAGGAGAAATCGTTGTCTATGAGAGAAGTCCCAGACTGTGCAGTGAAGGGAAATGTGGGTGGAGTTTGGTTTTGATGACAAGTAGAGCTGTGTGTCATCAGCATAGCAGTAGAAATGGATGCCGTATTTGCGGAAGATGTGACCTAGAGGAAGGAGGTAAATGATGAAGAGTAGGGGTCAGAGGACAGAGCCTTGAGGGACACCCGTGGAGACGGGGGAAGACTGGGAATGGAAGGATTTAATCTGAATTAATTGAGTGCGGTCGGAGAGATAAGCGTTGAACCAGTCTAACGGGGTACCTGAGATGGGATTTCCCGTCGCTACGTCAGCTGGCAGAGAGAAGTAGTCAATTGCAAAGGAAATAAATAAATTAAAAATTAAAATGAGCATTTCTGAAGACACACCTGTCAGAAAGAATAAATTATTTGCCTTTTTAGTCTTGTGGATCAACGGGTGTCTTTATGGATTTATTTTCATGCGAATTTCAACTGTGATCAAAATGAGCGTTTTCATTTATTTTGCACTGCAGCCTGAGCTCGCTCTGACTCACATTCACAGTTATCCCAATTCAAAATGACCTCCCTGTCTGTGACTGCTGGCTGTTCTCCAAAGCTTTGTAATAAATCTGATGAAGTCTACACCTGATTCAAAACATCCTGATTCGCGTATATACAGTAATTGGATTACGACAACTGGATTATCTGCTGTTTGGAATCGGCAGGTACCTGAGATATCCAAATTAGGAAGACACAGTTTTGGCAACGGTGAGGCTGCCTGCCTACGTGAAGGATTGTATCGTGCTTTGAGCGCTCAGACTCAGATGCTTTGCGAGCCTGGAACTCTCTGGCATGAAGGAATCAACCTTGGAGAAGGCTACGTGAACGGACCAGTGGAATGACCACAATCTGGCTGTTTGGATTCACCACTGAGTGTCCCAGCAGAACTATGAAGGCAGACATGAAATCAGTAGAGTCTGCTTGCCCCCAAAAACAATAGTTGTTTATCTGAAACTGGCTTCCCCACTTGCCCGTGGACCCTTATAAGAGCTGAGCTGGCTGATAGACACTGTGCCATCTTTAACAGGACTATGGAACTTATTGGCAGTGTTCATGGACAATCTCGCTGACTTTGTCGGCCTCCTCCCCCCTGAAAAACGTCTTATGTCTATCTATGTTGCTTGTGCTGAGATAGTTTTTTTGCTACCTTACACTGTGTCCTGTGTGTCAAGGACACAGTGTGAGAGATCTTTTTTTTAAAATACCTTCTTTCCTCGTGTTTTTTCCCTTTTCCTTTCTAAGAGATAAGGGCAGCGCTTCACAACGAAGCTGCGGCCTCCTTGCACTCCGTCTACCCTTGTTTGGATTGTTGCACTGAAATGTACTTTCGCTGTGCTTGAATGTGCAATGACAATAAAGTTGATTCTGATTCACGCTCAATAATCCAGTTTGAACAATTCAACAAAGTCAGGTCCTCTCTAGCCTGGCCCTCGCCATTCCTGCACAGCTCCGCTCAATTCTCATTTCCCTTCACTGCACAGTCTGGGACTTCACCCACCCACTAGGATTTCTCCGGTAGATTTTTGTTCGGACCAATCAGAGAACAGAAGGCGGAGTTTTGAACGACGTTGACAGGGTTGCCAGATAAGAATTAACGAATCATCTAGTACTGTTGCTTATTTTATTTTATTTTTTACCCAAACTGTCATATTTGCTGCGTGAGGGTCTGATAAGATTAATAGTGTGTTGAGTTTAGTGAACATTTGCACTGAAAAGGGGTAAAAAAAATAAAAATAAAATAAAATTTATGTTTATCTGGCAACCCTGGGACTGACGTCGTCAGTTAAAATGGCTGCCGCCACGAAGGAATTTTCAACAAAACAAGGTAAAAAACTATTATTTCTTTCCTGAGAAAAACTATATTTCTTAGCTGACGTTATAAAGTGTTTCTGAGCTCAACAGTTCCTAAATCAATTCACGAACTGGTCAAATCTGCTGGATTTAAATAGTTTCGGTTTGACATTTTCCAAACAGCCTCGGGTGCGCTACGAAAATAAATGATAAAAAATTGAATTTTATCTCAAATGTTTCATCAAGGCCAACAGTCAGTAAATTAGAGCCATATAATTACACACTGGTAGCAAAAAAAAGATCCACCGAGTGGTTTCTGAGCTTTTTATCTGAATAGCCTGGACCTCGCCAGGCTAAGCTAACAAAACTACGCCTTCTGTTCTCTGATTGGTCCGTTCAAAAATCTACGGAGAAATCGTTTTCAATGGGAGGAATGCCAGACCCTATTCCGAAGCAAAGTGAAGGACAGGGTCTGGTTCAACCAGGCTAGGTCCTCTCCGTTTCTTTTTGCTGGAATATTTCGTCTTTCATCCAAAAGACTTCATCAGTCCGAGGAGCCACAAACAAACTCACTCTTATAAATGACACCTTCAAGTAGTGGGTCAACCAGTTTGATGGTGCTCAGATAATTTCCGGAGTCCGCCCTCTCCCCTGCCGCCTGCTCAAACTCTCAATCTACTTTGAGGCAATGAAGTGTTCAAATCTTTTAGATGAAAGACGAAACATTTCAACAAAAAATAAACCGTCCAGAGGAACTCTTTGTTGGATCTACACCTGGTTGTTTGGGGAATCTCTTTTTTTCCACAACCCCCCACAGCTACATGGCATTAATATGTATCTACTAGGTACAGTTTTATAGATGTTAAGCTAAAATTTGTTGTGGTCGTAGCGGCCGTAGCTTCGTCCTCAACGTGATTTCAGTTTAAAACTTGGGCATGGAAGGAATGCTCTGCTTGTAATTAACGTTTTATTTTTCTCTCCTTTCTCGACAGGTCAACTCGCAGAGGAAGGCCATTGTTCAGCTCATTCTGGAGAAGCGGGAGCTGCTGCTCGAGCGAGTGAAGAGAGACGGTACTTTAAAGCCGCCAGAGCCCATTTGTCTTGGTTTCAGCGCCACGAGCATGTAGACGTCCCGAGCGTTGTAGTTCAGATCAACACAGACACAACACCAGCTGAACTCTGCCGTTTTTTTTTTTTTCTTTTTGGACGGGGTGGGTGCGAGGAAGAACGTTTAACACAAACTTGCTGGCCTGCCTCGACCCACATGCCACTTTGGTCAGATCTCGCAGGCCGCATCGACAACCCGCTGCTAAAAGTTGACACAGGAAAAAGTAGGCAGCTGGATTAACCTCACAGAAATTACAGGTCTGACCGGGACGGCCTCGAAGCCCAGAAAACCCAGCTGGCGCAGGAGCGAGGTCCCGCTGCACGCTTTTGGGCAGCGAAACAGATTGTTTTGTCCCCGCCCTGAGCACACGACCAGCGCGGCTCCGATTCTGATGTGAAAGCAGATCTGATGAGCCATCACAGCTGTATTTATAGCATCTGCTTGCATCACCATCATGAGACCGCTCTGTTGTTCCTGTTTGTCAGACAACGAACCTTCGTTTACTTTCATAGTGGGTTATGTGGAAATGTTGTTAAAAATAAACAATTTATCTTCTTAGCGAAATATCTCATCAACCACGGGATGGAGTTCAATGAAACTTCTAGGTAGTGTTATATGTTTGATTCAAGATGGCCACCACAACTAATCAACTTTAGTGAACACAAAAACTTCTGTTTTCAGCCGGTTTCACAGATATTGAGCTCAGATTCAGTGTGGTTGTAGTCGGGGTTTAATTTGAGCCGGATCCTGCCGGAACAGGATCCGGGAACTCTCTTATTTTGACAGGGTGCGTTCTGGTAACTGTTTGCTTGGATCTGGTAACTCTCAGGCTTACTAATAATAAAGTTATGAGCAAATATGACTGCCTTGAACGAATAAAACTTATAGTGGATATCCAAACTGAAAATAATTATAAACACTGATTTTAAACACAACAGCCACTTATGAGCTTAATATCACATAAGAGTTGCTCCTTCAAGTAAGCATTTCTGTTTATACCCTTAAAAAAATCTCTGCCCCTGGGGGTGTGGGGTTAGAATGCTTGAGAGCATGCTCTATTCACACAAGGAGAGCTGTTGGTCAGGCAGGTTCCAGACGTCCCCTGCACCTTCACGCACACACACTATTTGTGTTCCGGCATTGTTTGGTTTACAAATTAATAACTAGTTGTAGCTGAAAGTCATCTCCAACACATCCTCTGAGTGCTAAGGTCTTTGTTTAAAACGTTCCCATGAACCACTAGACGAAGCTTAATAAAACTTTTAGAACTTAATCTTTAGCAGTACATTTAAGATGGCCACCAAAGCTAAAACTTAAATAAAATTTACACATCATTTAGGCCCAATGCTATTAATCAAAATATGTCTGATTGTGCAAAACAAAATGTTCAAGATTTGACAAAAAAACTGCTTTACTTTTACAATTTTTCGACAAAGGTTACTTTAAAATTCTGACGTGAAAGGAAGATACGTCGTCATTCATGCAGGAAGTGCTACTGGGTGGTGTTTGCATGTTCTCTCCGTGCATGCGTTGGTTTTCTCCAGGTACTCTGGTTTCCTCCCACAGATCAAAAACATGCATGTTAGGCTGATTGGTAACTAAATTGTCTCTAGGTGAGAGTGAGAGTGTGAATGGTTGATTGTCTCATTTGTCTCTATGTGTCCCTGTGATGGACTGGAGACCTGTCCAGGGTGTCCCCCGCCTCTCGCACAATGACTGCTGGATGAGCACCAGTGACCCCTATGACCTCAAAAGGAAAAAGTAGCTAAAGATAATAAATGTTTGCTAAAATTGCAATAGCCTTTTTGCGGTCTACTTTTGTTGTTGCTTGTTCAGACTAGCCATTAGCTCATCAGTCCGGTCAAAATCAAAGTCACTTTCTTCAAACCGACGCTGTTCAAAGAGCTAGACGCCATTTATTCATAAACGTTCTGCAGAACTTTGCCTCAGACGGTCTGCATTATTGCTTTAAAGAGAAGCATGTGGCTAGAATTTATTCTCCGATGAGATACGAAGGCTCGCACTGAAATTCACACGTAAAGGTGGGGAAGGAAAAAAAAAAAAGCCCAAACAGCTTCTTCCAGATTGTGGAAAATTAACCGCAGCCGTCCGGCTTTTTCATTCAGAAAGACACTACTGTTGTGTTCGCTCCTCGTGACTGACAGCTGAAGTTGGGGGGAAATCTGGCCAGCCTGAGGGCTTTATGCTCGCTCCGTTGCAAATCCAAAGTCTACAGGGTCAGTCACCCACCTGCGAGTTATTTTAGCAGGGATTTAATATTCTCGAGTAACAGCAGCAGTCAGGTGGTGGTCATGTAGATCGCCGGTCAAATCTGCAGCTGAAGTCCCTTCAGGCTGAATCTAAAGGCTAAAATAAACGTTTAGTGAGCAACAAGAGCAACCGTTCTTCAGCTCCGGTTGTTCTATTTATTGTTTTTGTCTGAAAAGACGCTGTAGCTAATCCTTTTCTCCGATCCTTAGGCCCTTTTCAGTCCTGAATTATCCAAATTTTGTTCCCCCCCCTCCTCTCCTCATATAAACGGCTGTCTTTAATGCGTTTTTATTCACTTTCCCCCCCGCACGTCTTGTTTTTATTGCTCCCCCCCACTTCGTCCTTCCATTCTTTCACTCTTGTTCTAGATGACTGAAACCAGCTGGCACTAAGATTAGCCCACACAGGGGAACCAAAAAAGAGAAAAGGCAGAAAAGAGGCACACACTTTTGACAGAAAATAACACTTTGAGGAAATAAATTGAAGCATGTGAAAGGAAATCCTCTGCCCAGCTGCTAATCACATTAGAACTGTTCAGGTTGAACTTGAACGGCAGCAAATTAAACTACCGTGTTATTAGAGTGATACAGATGGGAATGATTGTTTTATTTTTAAAAAGAATCAACCCACAGAGGTTATTTTCTGTGTATTCTAACTGTCTGTCTCTGAATTCGAAGGGGGGACGGCACGAGGGAGAAATGGAAATGGAAGGAAAGCGGCGTCTCATTTTGAAAGTAAGTGGCTTGGCAAATCTCTTATAGCCGTCTCAAATGGCATCTGCTGAAGTGTTTTCGAATCATATACCCCTATACGATTGCACCCATAAAATCCTAATTGACTTTCCCCTTTTCTGTCTCCATCGTTGTCTCTTTCTTTCCACCAGTAACCAAGCTCTCCTCTCAGCAAGGTAAGAGTTGTTAAATGAAGAATGGACGACAATGTCTGAAGGGTTTTTCCCTCCATCTGAGAGATGGATAACCGAGGATTTGTGTGTCTGTGTGCGTTTTTCAGTGGGAGATGGTGGTGTGATAAAAGGCTGGGAAGAAAGGACGTTGAATATGAGTAAAGCGGTGAAGTACAACAAGGAGCAAGGCACCTTCACTGTGGAGAGAACAGGGGTGTACTTTCTGTTCTGCCAGGTGAGTCTAGGCTGGGAACCCTAGGTTAATACCAATGCTGTACAAGAAACTTCCATTCCTTGGCATTACCCCAACCTACTGTATGTGCCTACACCTATCCCCTTCTTCTTTTGGCTGCTTTCTTCTTCAGGGGTCGCCACAACGAGCTAACTCGCACAAACATTTGGCAATTGTTGTACGATGGATGCCCTTCCTGATGCAACCACAGACCACTGAGCTACCACAGCCCTCTGTGTGGAGCTGCCGTCTTTGGTGCCCAGGGGACCAGATGGAGGGTTAAGGGTCTTACTCAAGGTCCTTAACTGTGGTAGCTCAGTGGTCTGTGGTTGCATCAGGAAGGGCATCCATCGTACAACAATTGTCAAATGTTTGTGCGAGTTAGCTCGCTGTGGCGACCCCTGAAGAAGAAGCAGCCCTTCATAGAGGACGACCTCGCTATGCTCTCAATGACCTTCACAACCTCGATCAAACTGAATGTTTGAAGTTGACGGCAACCATGCATCTCAGTTCACCAAATAAGTTTTATCTAGTTACAGCACCCCTAAGACTCTTCTGTTCCCTTTCTACATTTTGTACACCAGCAGGATGTTCCCATGAAGATACTATCATATACGCCCACAAGTACACCTTGAGCCCTATTCTTTCATGACCTTCGGACCATGTTGGGATGCAGCTACATGCTAGAGGATTGTGCCATGCTAGCACAACAATAGCATGATGGGGTTGTAGCCTAGGCCAGCGTGACCAGTTCTGCTACAAGTTATCTGTGGCAAAACCACATTGGTATGCCCATAGACCCCATATCATGGATATGCTGCCACCATAAACCACCCAGGACTTCAATGTGCTGACTACAAATGTTCTGTCAACATATCGCACTAAGTGTATTAAGGAGTCCTTAGCATTCTCAATACATGCATATCAACTATTACATGTCCCGGCAAAGATCATCCCCGTTCCACTAAATGTTTTGTACATCGTCATCCAGTGTGAAGGGAGGTTTAATTCAAAGGCACAAAGGCAAAATATTCCACTGCAAAATGGAACACCTACTTAAAATGTAGACACGAGTTGTAGACGATTCCTTTCACGTAAACAGATGCAACGTTAACATGCTTGTAAACGGAGCACAAAATTAATTAGCAAACCTACAACAGACTTGGAATATACGGCAAATTTATACTTTAAGCTAGACTTATAATAATACCAAAACGTATACATCAAAGTACACTAAACTAGACTTTTTTATTTTTTATAAAGTACAGTACTGTACTATTTTTTAGGGTTGATAGGGTAACTGACAATAACGCCAAATACAAGCATTACAGTGGTTTTTGTGCCAGTAAAAAAAAAATCAGGGGAAATACTTACCTTTATGAGTTTTTTTTGCAGCTCATACTTCTTCCTTTTGATGTGCGTGTGCCCCTGGAAAGTCTCAGCTTTTAAGGACAGAAGAGCCCCAAGAGCCTTTGCTTTGCACCTGAATAGGATCTGACCCTTTACCCCCGGATGTATTGGTAGGGCTAAAAAGTTAAACAAGGCATAGAAAAGAGATTCTGCCTTCGTGACAGCTTAACATCACCATTAACACAATAAAATACTTATATCCGCTTGGTTTACAGTTTAATAATTGTGCCAGATGTTACATTACGACTTGAAATCTCAGGAAAACCAAAATCAAAATGGAAATCTAGATATCTGACTGGAATTTGGAAGCTGAAACTGGAACAGGAACAGGATCAGCTTCCCTGTAGGTTGGTTTCAAGTACTGGCAAAAACTACCGTAGTTTGTTTACAAGAGTTCAAATCTGACAACTTGATTTTTATTGGTCTAGCACAGCATCATCAGGAATTTCATGCATACATTTAAATAGGAGGAATCCTTGAGCTTCATAATGATACCAAACATTATACGACGGGATTTCATTAATTAAACCTTTATTTATACAGGCTAGTCTCAACGAGCCACAGGGACTCATTTACAAGAGGGACCTGTTCCAGACAGAACATATAAAGTACAGACAACAAAACAGTAGACAATGACAACAATAAACTACTGTACAGTAAAAAATGCAGTTAAAGTAAGAGTAGTGTACGAAACAATAAATCAGGGTTCCATAAAACAGGCTGAAATACTAAAACAAGAATGCTTTGACTTTTCTATTGACATTATCAAATGTTTGAAACCCCTTAAATAAATTAAAGTGGATACCTTCAGTTCCTGTTGCAAAGTGTTCCAGGTTACAGGAGCTGAGTAGGAAAAAGGCCTTTTTGCCAAGTTCAGTCCACACTGAGGGAACGCTGCAGGTAATGATGTCCTGAAAGCGCATGTTGTAACTGCACTGATGGCGTGACATGTGGGAGGAGATAAGAAGGTAGCAGACTGAGGAGGGATTTGTAGATGAAATTGAACCAGTGTGAGAGCCTAAATGTAGATAATGATGAACAACTGACCACTGAGTACAGAGTGCAGTGATGGGTACGGTAGTTACAACCAGCTATGAATCTTAGCGCACCATGGTAGACAACATCTAACATCTGCAAGGAGCTGGCAGGGGCATTCATGTAAATAATGCCACCATAGTCAATGGCCGGTAGGAAGTAGCGGTTACAAGGCATTTTCTGCCATTTAGAGTTAAGCAAGATCTACTTCTAAAAAAGAAACCCAATTTTAATTTCAGTTTCTTTATCAAGATTTCAATTTATGGTTTGCATTGACCAAAAATCCCAAGTACTGTACTGTATTTGTAAGAATCTACAAACTCAATAGGAACACCATGCATGAATGAGATAGGAGGAAGAGTTGCTGGTACCGACTTTCTGTTGGAAAACAACATCCCTTTGGTTTTGTCAGAATTTAACACCAGAGACAGAACAAACTGACTGAACAATGTCAAATGCAGACTGTAGAAGCTGGAAAACCTTGGCAACTGTTTTAGCTCGGCAATAAACAACAGTGTCATCGGCATAGAGATGCAAGGATGCGTCAGGAATGTTTAAACCTACATTATTTATATAAACTGTAAAAAGAGTGGGACCTAAAACTGAGCCTTGTGGCACACCATTGGTGAGCTAGATGAAGTACTGTTAGGATTTCCCAGTACTACTGCAGCCAGAGAAAAAGTCAATCTTTAGTTGAAATTAAAAGGGTAATAAGACATGGGACTATTTCTGAACGCACACCTGAAAACTTTAATTTGGATTAGGAAGCTTATGTGCTATTTTAGTTACCGGGATTGCTAGATGGCGTCTTCAGGGACAAATTTTTATGCAAATGCCAATTACAAAAATCAATAGTTTGATTTTTGCACTGCTGCCTGTGCTCATTCTGTAGCATTTAGTCATTAAGTTAATTGATAATTTTGCTACAGAGACTTAATATATTGATTTATTTAGATGTAATTCTAAAAGTACATCTGTTTACTTCCGCCCTTCCAGTCCAAACGCATGATCAGTAGGAATCAGCCACATTCAGAGCAATAAAGAATTCCATTTATGGCTTCAGAAAAGCAGACTCAGTTTATGTCAGTCAGACATGCTGCAACGCTTTACAGAAATCTGGAAAATAATCTAAATGGAAAAAAGGCATGGAAGTAAGAACCCTGAAGCCCTCCTGGAGCGTGATTACTTTTCCGTTTACCTAATAAAAGTAGCGCCTCAGCTGATTTCTCCTGCACGCTCTGTTCTGCCTCCCCAGGTGTTGTTCAACGAACAGCAGTCGCAGTACGTGAAGCTGGACGTGGTGACCAACGGCCCGAGGCCCCAGAAGCTGCAGTGCATGGAGGGCTACGGGACCACCCCCTCCGCAGGGCCGCACGCCTTCCACTTCGTGAAGCCCTGCCAGGTCTCGGGCCTCCTGCGGCTGGAGAAAAACACGGAGCTGCAGGCCGTCA
>JBBPBX010011946.1:20000-49837 GCA_038048925.1 Garcialebias charrua | reverse complement strand
GATATGATAAAGCCCCCAACAGGCACTTTCATTTTAGCTCCATTCATTTTCAATGGGAAAAAATACTTCCTGTTGTGAGGGGGCGTGGCTTAATTAATGTCATGATTTGACCATTCAGTATTGCAGGGGACCAGATGTGGGTCAATCACTGAAGGTTTGATGTATTAGACTGTTTTCGTGTAGGTGCTATTAGTGTTTCGTTTGTGACGGCGTGACGGCTGATTCGCCACATTGCCACGCCCACATGCTCCACCCAAAACGGTCAGTGTTGGAAAGCTTGTTACAGCAACATGTCTTCGGTCACTGGACAGACCGTCCCGCTGATTAGGTAACAGGTGTCCGATCGGGACGTTCAATGTATAACTGTACACTTCCTGTTGTGAGGGGGCGTGGCTTAATTAATGTCATGATTTGACCATTCAGTATTGTAGGGGACCGGTTGTGGGTCAATCACTGAAGATTTGATGTATTAGACCGTTTTCGTGTAGGTGCTATTAGTGTTTCGTTTTCCATGGCGAGATACCTAACTTTGAGGCCAGGCCACGCCCCTTCAGCATATATGAAAACGTGAGGTTTTGTTCATTTTTTACTCCCCCATGTCTGAGTGATGAGTCTGCCAAATTTGGTGAGATTTAGGATATGATAAAGCCCCCAACAGGCACTTTCATTTTAGCTCCATTCATTTTCAATGGGAAAAAATACTTCCTGTTGTGAGGGGGCGTGGCTTAATTAATGTCATGATTTGACCATTCAGTATTGCAGGGGACCAGATGTGGGTCAATCACTGAAGGTTTGATGTATTAGACTGTTTTCGTGTAGGTGCTATTAGTGTTTCGTTTGTGACGGCGTGACGGCTGATTCGCCACATTGCCACGCCCACATGCTCCACCCAAAACGGTCAGTGTTGGAAAGCTTGTTACAGCAACATGTCTTCGGTCACTGGACAGACCGTCCCGCTGATTAGGTAACAGGTGTCCGATCGGGACGTTCAATGTATAACTGTACACTTCCTGTTGTGAGGGGGCGTGGCTTAATTAATGTCATGATTTGACCATTCAGTATTGTAGGGGACCGGTTGTGGGTCAATCACTGAAGATTTGATGTATTAGACCGTTTTCGTGTAGGTGCTATTAGTGTTTCGTTTTCCATGGCGAGATACCTAACTTTGAGGCCAGGCCACGCCCCTTCAGCATATATGAAAACGTGAGATTTTGTTCATTTTTTACTCCCCCATGTCTGAGTGATGAGTCTGCCAAATTTGGTGAGATTTAGGATATGATAAAGCCCCCAAACGGCCATTTCATTTTAGCTCCATTCATTTTCAATGGGAAAAAAATGGCCGAAAAGGCTAAATAATTCAAAAAGCTAAAGTTGCAGCATTACCAAAAGTCATAGCCGGATTGTCCTGAGCGAGCTGGACATTTTGATATATGAATTGTTGAAATGGCACCAAAACTGTGCGAGTAGTTACATGCCAAAAAACGTACGGAATGAAGATAGTAACTATAAATATAAACACAATCTCTATAGTGTGAATGCCTTGTTGGCATTCACACAACTAGAAAAACCGCATTTCCTACGAAAATGCACGTGTGAATGCCTTAGCGCCGCTCCGCCCTTCTCGCGGCGACCGCGGGAAGTCGAGCTAGTCCACCCTGAAACACTCTCGTGCCTTTCCCGTACCCGTTCGGCACCCAATGCACGCACCCGCTTTGGTCCACATTCCAAAATGGCCGCCTTCCCATTTATCGTACAACGTTGACGCCAGAGGGTTTTCTGTGCGTCTTGGTGAATTGGACAAGTGTACCAAATTTCATGATCCTACGTGAAACTAAGGCCAATGCGGAGGGTAGTTTGAAATTTTCTAGGTGGCGCTCTTGAGCCCTTTCTGTTGCAATTTTGGCCACGCCCCCAAAATATGTAATTTTTCACCAGTCCTGACGAGTCTGCCAAATTTGGTGAGTTTTGGGATATGATAAAGCTCCCAAAAGGCCAAACGTATTGTGACGGCGTTACGTCTGATTCGCCACATCGCCACGCCCACATGCTCCACCCAAAACGGTCAGTGTTGGAAAGCTTGTTACAGCAACATGTCTTCGGTCACTGGACAGACCGTCACGCTGATTAGGTAACAGGTGTCCGATCGGGACGTTCAATGTACAACTGTACACTTCCTGTTGTGAGGGGGCGTGGCTTAATTAATGTCATGATTTGACCAGTCAGTATTGCAGGGGACCGGATGTGGGTATATCACTGAAGGTTTGATGTATTAGACAGTTTTCGTGTAGGTGCTATTAGTGTTTCGTTTGTGATGGCGTTACGTCTGATTCGCCATATTGCCACGCCCACATGCTCCACCCAAAACGGTCAGTGTTGGAAAGCTTGTTACAGCAACATGTCTTTGGTCACTGGACAGACCGTCACGCTGATTAGGTAACAGGTGTCCGATCGGGACGTTCAATGTACAACTGTACACTTCCTGTTGTGAGGGGGCGTGGCTTAATTAATGTCATGATTTGACCATTCAGTATTGCAGGGGACTGGTTGTGGGTCAATCACTGAAGGTTTGATGTATTAGACAGTTTTCGTGTAGGTGCTATTAGTGTTTCGTTTTTCATGGCGAGATACCTAACTTTGAGGCCAGGCCACGCCCCTTCATCATATATGAAAACATGAGGTTTTGATCATTTTTTACTCCCCCATGTCTGAGTGATGAGTCTGCCAAATTTGGTGAGATTTAGGATATGATAAAGCCCCCAAACGGCCATTTCATTTTAGCTCCATTCATTTTCAATGGGAAAAAGATGGCCGAAAAGGCTGAATATCTCAAAAAGCTAAAGTTGCAGCATTACCAAAAGTCATAGCCGGATTGTCCTAAATGAGCTGAACATTTTGATATATGAATTGTTGAAATCGCACCAAAACTGTGCGAGTAGTTACATGCCAAAAAACGTACGGAATGAAGATAGTAACATCTATAAACGTAGACTAGAAAATTTGCATTTCCTACGAAAATGCACGTGTGAATGCCTTAGCGCCGCTCCGCCCTTCTCGTGGCGACCGCGGGAAGTCGAGCTAGTCCACCCTGAAACACTCTCGTGCCTTTCCCGTACCCGTTCGGCACCCAATGTATGCACCCAATTTGGTCCACATTCCAAAATGGCCGCCTTCCCATTTATCGTACAATGTTGATGCCAGAGGGTTTTCTGTACGTCTTTGTGAATTGGACAAGTGTACCAAATTTCATGATCCTACGTGAAACTAAGGCCAATGCGGAGGGTAGTTTGAAATATTCTAGGTGGCGCTCTTGAGCCGTTTCTGTTGCAATTTTGGCCACGCCCCCAAAATATGTAATTTTTCACCAGTCCTGACGAGTCTGCCAAATTTGGTGAGTTTTGGGATATGATAAAGCTCCCAAAAGGCCAAACGTATTGTGACGGCGTTACGTCTGATTCGCCACATCGCCACGCCCACATGCTCCACCCAAAACGGTCAGTGTTGGAAAGCTTGTTACATCAACATGTCTTTGGTCACTGGAAAGACCGTCATGCTGATTAGGTAACAGGTGTCCGATCAATGTACAACTGTACACTACCTGGTAAAATAAAGGTGATTGATTGATTGATTGATTGATTGATTGATTGATTGATTGATTGATTGATTGATGTGATACATGTGGTGTAACAAAATTGTGTACACAGGGTGCCAGTTACATCCAACAAAAGTATAAAATGTAAAAGAAAAACAGTAATAAGATCTAAGATATGAACTAAGAAAAGCATTAACTATAAATACACTAAGCACTAGTAGTATACAAACAATATGCCGAACAGCAGCACGAACATGAGTCTGTGTGAGCAGATGAGTACAAATGAACACAGCAACATACCATACCATACCATTTTATTTATGGAGCACTTAAAACAGCGACAACGCCAACCAAAGTGTTGTACAAACAGAAAAACAACACACAAAGCAACATACAAAATGAAGTAAACTCTGAATATAGACATAAAAATGTTGCAGACAATAAATATAACGACCAACCTATGTGAAGCAAACAGGTTCAACCACAGATCAGCTGGTGTTGAAAACAACGTATGTCTTTAAACAGGATTTGAAAACCGAGAGGGTCTGACGAGCAGAGGTAAATGTTTGCTACTTTTTGCTACTTTTTCTTTTGTCTATTGTTTAATGTACTTGTACCATTGCTGTTCATCATTCTTTAGTTTGTAGCAGGTCGCTTTCGTAAATGAGCCCTCGAGGCTCAATAAGATTTACCTGACTAAATAAAGGCTGAATGAATGAAAAAACTTGTTCCAAAGTCTTGGACCTGCTACAGAGAAAGCCCTGTCACCTCTGCACTTAGACGAGTTCTTGGAACTGTGAGGAGCAACTGGTCCGCTGACCTCGGAGAACGTGGTGGGACATACGGCTGTAGCAAATCAGAGGGATGGGGGCGGGGGGTGGGGGGTGGAGACTGTTCAGCGATTTGTAGACATACTGGAGAATTTTGAACTGGATTTGAAGATGAACCAGTAGCCAGTGCAGGGAGGCCAAAACTGGTGTAATGTGCTTTATTTTGCCTCTGCTGGTTAAATATCAGGCTGCTGCTTTCTGGACCAGTTGTAGTCGCGCAATGGTGGTCTGACAGATACCATACCAAACAGGAGTGAATTGCAGTAATCAAGCCTAGATGTAATAAATGCGTGAATTACTGTCTCCAGGTTATTTTGGGATAATATGGGCTTCAGCTTAGACCGTCGCCTCAGTCGGAAAAAACAGGATTTAACAATCATGTTTACATGACTGTTGAGTTTCATGGAAGGATCCATTATCACTCCCAGGTTTGTGACTTTTTGTTTTTCAGACAGGGCTAGAGAAGAAAGGTCGATGCAGTGGTTCGTGATCATGAAACACAGGAAACATGAAACAGATCAGCAGCAACATGATGTGATTCTTCAGTGATTATCCTGGTAGAGAATCATGAGTCTAACAGCTTCAGAGTAGAAGCTGTTCCTCACTCTAGTGGTTCTACACTTAATGCTCCTCAACCTCCAGCCTGAGGAGAGCAGAGCAAAAAGTGTGTGCTGGGTGCGTGGGGTCCTTCGTGATTTATTTATTTATTTGATTTATTTGATAGGGACAGACACACATCGACATAGACAAACTGAGTAAAACAGCAGTCCCATGTTTGCATCATAGTGCAATAGCAACAGCTAATTCGCAGCACTTGTCCCTAGATGGTCTAGTGGCAGGGCTTTTGACTACGGATCCGAAGGTCGCGGGTTCGCGCCCCGGCCACTACCCAGCTTGGGGTGTCTATGAGTGCACACCTATTTCTCCAGCTCCCCGGGCGCTTTCGGGCTGCTCACTGCACCACCTGGTAGGTGGTTGGGTTAAATGCAGAGACGAATTTCGTCTGTGTATGGGAACATACGCAGATGACAGGAATAGACATTATTATTATTATTATTATAGATGCAGGTGGCCCTCTTCCTGCATCTGGAATCTGTTCCCCCATTTACCCATTCATACAGCAATCTGTCTAAACAAAGAATAATAAGAGCTTTATCACATTCATACACCTATGAGACACACATCAGAAGAAATGAGGGGTTCATTGTCTTGCCCAGGGAAACTTGAGCATGTGACTGCTGGAGGAATTGAACCCCCAACTCTTGCATTGAAAGACAACTGCTCTAACCACTCGGCCACAGCCGCTAACCCCTCAATAGTTGGAGCACACCATCTGGTGCCTTTCTTTTTTATTGTTACAACCAGGGCTTAATTTGTAAACCAAATGATGCTGGAACACAAACAGCAGGTGGTCCGGCGGGGGGTGCGGCGCTGAGGGGGTGGGGGGTCCATGACTCCTCCCCCAGAAAATTTGGAATGAAAGAGATGCCATTTCGATTTTGGTGTATTTTAAATGGTAAATGGAGCTTATTTATATAGCGCTTTCCAGCCCCCTATGAGGGGTCCCAAAGCGCTTTACAATACCAACCATCCACCCATTCATACACACATTCATACACCAGTAGCGGCAGACTTCCATGCAAGGCGCCAACCAGTCCTACCGGGGGCAACTCGGGGTTAAGAGTCTTGCCCAGGGACACAATGACACATGGTGTGGGGAACCGGGATTCGAACCTCCAACCTTCCGATCGGGGGACGACTGCCATTACCACTACACCACGGCCGCCCCTTTTAACCAGTTGTTAAACATCTGTAAACTTGATTAAATTGATTAAAAACATGTCTCTATTGTAAGAGTCCTCGAGGCTCAATGAGTAACAACCTGTATAAATAAAGGTTGAATTGAAATTACTATTTTAGAGAGCAACAACAATTAACAAGCCTGTGTGTGAATGAAGCTTCATTCTGTCGAGCATCCTACCCCCCTCCCCCCCCACCCCCATCCGACCGAACTCTGCTGAATTCAGCCTGCGCGTTGTTCTGCTCCGGTCTCAATTATTACTGCCTTTCTGGTAAAAGCACCTCTGTTATCCAGCTAAGACATTTATTTTAGATAATGAATTGGACGGTCTTTTCCACATTTTGATCGCTGTTATTTTGACAAATTAGTGTCGTTGTTTTGATACGTGATGTGAATACACGTCAAACATTTCACTCTTATTATTATTATTTTTAACTGTAAGCTTATTTATTTTGTCTGAAATGTTATGCACCATGGTGCAGGAGTTCAGACACAGCAGTTGTGCGCGCATCCTGCAGAGCTGTCTGGAGACGCTGTGTGTAAAACAAGCATTGCGCACAGCTGAAGGTGGATGACGACGATCCCCGCGGGACATGCAGTCCGCCTCTCTGCTGGCAGGAGCGTGGTGCGGCCGGTGTTGTGCCAAAAAGTGATTCAGATTTCACCCAATCGGTTTTGGGCAGATACCTGTAATCACTTTTTGGCACAACACCTGAACAGAATGGGCAACGTCTCCTCTCGTATTTTTAATAAATACTCAAAATAAAAATGTGCAATGACTTTGGACTTTTAGGGGCGGAGTTGCCGGATCCGATGAAAGAGTTGCCGGATCCAAGCGGTCAAAACGAGAGAGTTCCCGGATCTTGTTCCGGCAGGATCTGGCTCAAATGAATCACTGGTTACCACCACCCTGGTCCACAACTTCACAAGTGTTATTCTGGTTGTCAGTGAAACACTGAAGAGGTGTCTCATCCAAATGAACCCCACAACATTCTTTAGCCTTTAGTATCTCAGTGCAAATCTCAACACCCTACCCACCTGCAGACCCTATTGACTTAGATTTTAATACAAAAGCCTTGTAGATTTTCTAGGGGGTTCAAATTTAAATACCACAGTGTCAAAATAATTGTGTGCAGCAAATTAAAAAATAATTTAAAAATCCAGGTGAGAAAAAACATTTGATTTCTGTGTTCCCTCTTCAATGTCTACATACTAGTTATACAGTAGTTACAATATTTTTGACTGCAATGAAAAATATTGAAATGTTCAGAAAGAGATCTTGTGCATGCACTTCAAAGGTGGATCACTTCAAATTAGATCTTATTACTGTTTTTATTTGACATTTTATACTTTTGTTGGATGTAACTGGGACCCTGTGTACACAATTTCATCACATGCACCACATGACAAACAAAAAAAATTTGACTTTGAAAGCTGGAGCAACAACACCACCAGCCTGATGAAGAAAGGTCATCAGAGACTCTACTTCCTCAGAAGGCTGAGACGTGCTGGTCTGAGCAGCTCAGTCCTCACCTCCTTCTACAGGTGTGCAGTGGAGAGCGTCCTGTGCTCCAGCATCAACGTGTGGCATGGAGGCTGCACAGTTGCAGAGAGGAAAGCTCTACAGAGAGTGGTGAAGGCTGCACAGAAGATGTTGGAGTCAGTCTCCCCACTATCACAGACATTTACACCTCCAGATGCAGGAAGAGGACCGCCTGCATCATGAAAGACCCTACTCACCCAGCACACACACTTTTTGCCCCACTCCCCTCAGGACGGAGGTTGAGGAGCATCAAATGTAGAACCACTAAGGAACAGCTTTTACCCTGAGGCTGTTAGACTCATGAATAAATAACCAGAATAATCACTGCAAAATATCATATCATATGATGATGCTGATCTGTTTCCTGTTGCTGTTTTTCATTCATGCCCATCTGCTCATACAGACTCATGCTCGTGCTGCTGTTTGGAGTGATGTTTTTCTATGATATTAGTGCTTAGTGTATTTTTAGTTGATGTTTTTCTTAGTTCATATCTTAGATGTTATTACTGTTCTTCTCTTACATTTTATTGTTGGATGTAACTGGGACCCTGTGAACATAATCTCGTTTCATCACATGTAACACATGTGGTGCAAATGACAATAAAGATTCTCTGACCCTGACTGACTCTGAAAGGGTTAAATAACAGCATCTAATTTAATTTGGTTATGCTTTTTCCAGGTTTTTAAGCATTTTGAGGGGGACAGTTGATTAAATATTATAAAGCCATTGCAATGTGATACAGATATAAGGTCATTATATTTAACAAGCTGTTTGAATTTTTCTCTAAACCTTTAAATAACTGATTGGTTTTGTATTTTCTTAGTGTTTGCCAGCTCCGAGCCAGTCCCTGGCTTCCAAGGAGACACACTCCAACTGGCATTCATTGACTTACGACAGGTACTTCACAACTGATATTTAAAAGCACCTTTATGTTCTTTATTTGAAGCCTTCTCCACACAGTAAATGGGATTTTTAATGTCCCAGCTTTTATGAAAATCAAAATAGTTACATATTATCAGCTCTGGCAAGTTTCAGGTGTCTGTTTACAGGGTTGTTAGAGAAAGGAGCAGATGTTTGAAGCTGTGTTAATATTTGAAAAGTGGACCAGAGTGGACTTGTGGTTAAAACTATTCTATCTTCATTTTTCATAACTTAAAGTTCAGTATTAATTTTGAACCTTTGTGTATGTTTTATTAGCATTTCTTTTTAATTCCTTTTGTTTTTATTTTTTGTAGCTTCTGGACCTGTTCATGGTGTGGGACTGGTCTACTTATCTGGCAGACTATGGCCAGTCAAACTCAAAGTACCTGAGAGTGAACCCAGCTACTGCCCTGGCTCTACTTGAGAAGTAAGTTCACCTCTACACCAGTTGCTATGAAACAAATCTTATAGAGATAGAGCATATATCTTTCTGTATAAACATAACACTTGTACTGGGTGATATATCGAGATTTAAAAAAAATTGATATATTTTCAAACAAGATATGAGACTATATCGTTTATATCCCTAAATTCAATGTTGTGGTATAATTATACTTGGAGATCTAGTAGTTTGCCTTTTTCTCCACCTCTCCCTGCTCCACCCTCCCCCACCGCCTCACTTGACAGACATATCAACACCTTTGGATGTTTACCAGTATACGGACCTTCAGAAATCCTTAAAATTCATAAAATCTCCTTGTTGTTCTCACATGACACAAACTTTATACACCTTCATGCATCAAGTACAAAGTACACAAAGAAATAGAAAATACAGTTTAAGCTACATGCCCACTTTTACTAAAAACATTTTTTGACCAAAGTCTTTTTTTATTGTTGTTACATTAATAACACACAACATAAAAAACGTAGAACAAAAACAAACAAAAGAAGCCTCCCACCCTGCCCCTCTCATACTGGATTGGATGAACAGGCACAGATATATTTATACAGGCACTGACATACTTTCAATATAAGCCAGAAATGGCCGCCAAGTGTCCCAAAATTTTCCAACAGCTCCCCTCACAGCGTATCTGATATTTTCCAAGTGAATATGGCACACAACTTATCTTATCCAATGTTCATATGCCGGGGGATGCAGATCCTTCCAGCTGCATAAAGTAAGTCTCCTGGCTAGAAGAGAGCCAAAAGCAATCACACCCTTCTCGTACTTGCTGAAGGTTGTATCCCCAAGGACAAGTCCAAACAATGAAATGAATGGTGACGGGTACACAGGTTGTCCACATATCCCATAGAAAGTATCAAAAATAGATTGCCAATAGATCCACAGCTTTGGACAAGTCCAGAATGTGTGTAAGAGCGTAGCTGGAGTTTGTTTACAGCAATTACATGCAGGATCCAGGTCAATTTTAATTTTGGACCATTTGTCTTTGGAGCAATGCAGCCTATGCACCACCTTGAATTGAATTACAGCATGTCTCAGACAGATTGAGGATGAATAAATGTTCTGAATGATCTTAAAAAAGTTAGCTTTTTTTTTAGATTTTTCTACCTGGATTATTGAGCATGCATCAGGGTGTTCTGAATGATCTTTCACCAGATTGAGTCTGATATGGATTCCTCCAAGTCCGTTTCCCATTTCAGTTTAAGAGAACCCAAGCTGGTCTCGTGGTATGAACTGAGTACTGTATAGATCTTGTTGAAGGCCCCCTTTGTGTCAGACCTGCACTCCAAAACTTTAACCACAAAATGTTTAGAGGAGTACAAAGGAAAAACAATCAGAGTTATGATCTGCTCCCAGACGCATCATCCATCTTCTGTTTAAAGAGCAGAGCAGCTCTTCTTCACCTTATAACAAGGTGGGATTAACTTATTTGACAAGTGGTCCATGGTAGGTGGTGTACTTGGGTTGATGGTTTTCACCATGTCCCTGCAAACATATAAACAAACATGTCCCTTTTACTGTAACGTTAGATTAGCATGGACAATTATTAGCTCTTTTGTTATTGCCTAACTAACCTAAATCTAAATGTTGGTGATTCCACATCTGAAAAGGGATGCAACCATTTCACAACATATGCTGTAATCGTTCTGTGTCTCTCTTCATTCAGTTGCACCGATGTATTTCTCTTGGACACTGTGGTGAACACCATGGAGCCTGGCTAATATTATTAGCCATTTCAGGTCGAGGTCGTTTGTCTAAGAAAACAATACGAGCTAACGTTAGCATTGTGTTTGTATTTAAGCTGACTTACCGCTTTAAGTGGAGTATAACTTGTTAGCTGCCTTAATGTTGGTATGAGACATAGTTTATAGTTTTATTTACCTGATAGAGACGGACAAGGAGGCAGTTAAAAGTCTGGCGGAGCGTTTTGAAGACGGACCACATTTCTGGTCGGACACGGATGAAGCGAAAATAATTTGGCAGAGCGCGTCAAAGACGAGCCACTATTTTACTTCTCCACCCTCCTTTGCATGATAGAAAATAATTTCAAGTGCTGCACTGAGCGGACTGGTCATTTTATTAAAGTTAAGCCACGCTTTGACCGCGGTTGCTCACTTCCGGTGGATTCTTCTTCGTTGGTTTTCGGCTGCAAATTCTTTTTCGGTGTTGGCGGCTACTTCTGGTCGGCGGACTAGCATCGAAAATTGGAATCGAAAATTTAAATTTTGAACGATTCCGGGAAAACCAAACAGTTAGTCCCGGTTCCGAACGATTATCGATTATCGATGCCCAACCCTAACCATCAGTGATGCAGTGATCACTGTTAGTCAGTGATCAGTCTTCTTCAGTCTTATATCGGGGGAAACTAAACAGCCACTGGCCAAAAGGATGGCCCAGCACAGAAGATCAACATCATCAGGCCAGGACTCTGCGGTCTACACTCATCTCCAGGCCAGCAGTCATTCTTTCAGGGATGAAGATGTTCACATCCTTGATAGAGAGGAACGATGGTTTGAGAGAGGAGTAAAGGAGGCCATCTTTGTGAAAAGAAACCGTCCATCATTAAACAGAGGTGGAGGCCTCCGGGTTCAACTGTCCCCCTCTTACAATGCTGTTATTGCTAGTATCACTCAGCCCTCTGTGAATAGCAAACAACCATCAGGGTGCTAACGATCCATCGTTAGGCTGATGGTCCTCCTTGATCATGTGAGCAGCTGGTTTCAGCTGTCATCAGCCAACTGGTTGATCCACTGTGAGAGGGTGCTATTTATAAGACTGAGCTGAATACAGCAGCTCAGACTGAGGAAGTCTTTCGGACGAAAGACGAAACGGTTCTACAGTTTTTTTGTTTGTTGTTGCTTTGTTTTGTTTTGTTTTTTGAATGTCCAGAGGACCAGACTTAGCTTTTTTAGACATCAGTGATACAGGCTTCTGAACGGACCGTTGATAACAACTTGGGCTACCCTTACCAAAAAGAAGTATACTTTAAGTAAATGTTGTTAAGTATACTAAAGTATATAAAAGTACATGTCTCTAAGTGTACTTTTAAGTATACTCCCAGTTTACTTACAATATACTTTTTTGGGACTAAATTGGCCCATTTTAAGTTTAAAGTATATACTTAAAGTATACTAGTAGTACACTTTTAATTAGACTTCCAATGTACTTATAGTGTACTTCAAGTTCATATTTTAGTTTATTGAAGTACACTTAAAGTATACCACTAGTATACTTTTCTTTATACTCCAAATGCACTTGTTATATACTTCTAGTTCATACTTTAGTTTATTACAGTATACTTAAAGTATACCACTAGTACACTTTTTCATATACTTCCAATGCACTTGTTATTTACTTCTAGTTTACAGTTTAGTTTATCATTTAAGTTAAATTTTTGAATTTCTAAAACTAATACCATGTTGTCATTGTAATTGTTAGGTTACACTTGTAAGTTTGCTTAACAATACTGTACTTGCACAATACTATTTATATGCTAAAAATTATTTTTTAAAGTATTCTGAAAGATGTGTTTACAAAGTCATAAAACAAGGTCTTGAGAACTTCAATATTTTTATATAAAATTAAGGTGCAGCTCAAAAAAAACCTTCACCGGTAGTTGTTTATGTTGTTGCATTTTTTCTTCTTCTTATGACTCTTCGCACATCTTGTATGGTGGTGTCAGGGAACTTTGCCTTGGAGTAGACTGAATGAAAATAAAATAAATAAATAAATAAAAACAGAAATTACTCCAATGGTATACCATTTCTATCATCAGTGTAATTACTCTCACATCAAACATATCCTTAAAATATGTCTCTAGGTTTCACAAGTGATAAACAATAACTTATTATTAAAGGGAACCACAATTACTTTTAACATTTGACTTTATTTGATAAACTTTTATTTTAACTGTAAAAATACTGTAGGGTGGTTTAGTTTTGTAAATTTTTAAAATATATTTTAATGTGTTAAAATATACACATGTTAAAATATACTTTAAAAATTTACAAAACTAAACACCCTACAGTATTTTTACAGTCATTATTTTACAGTTAAAATAAAAGTTTATCAATTAAAGTCTAATGTTAAAAGTAATTGTGGTTCCCTTTAAAAAAAAACAAGTTATGCTCTCAGATATTTTTGATTTAACAACTACGAATAATAACCTGCATTTAACTTTGATTGTAAACTTTTTTTTATTATAGAGCACATAACCAAATCCAATCCATATGGTATCAGTGAATGGCATTTTTAGGTGATTGTATCAGAATCTGCATCATAAACTGTGAACGGAGCATGGAACATTACAGTAATTTGTTCATAAAACGAGAAAACATTAGGAATGTATTTTAGAATGAGTTTTGTCCTACATTATATACACTCACCAAGTATAGCATCAAGCTTTGTGTTGTCCAAAGGTGGCTTTGACTCCACATCTTTATGAGCCCCCGATTGCCTCCCAGTCAAACTTCAATTGGCCAATAACTCTCTCCCGTAGATGAGCACTGCAAGATCGCCAACCAGCAACGCTGAGCTGGTAGTCCGTAGAGACTTCACTTTTCACCTTGGGACTTCTACATCATAGTCTGGCACAAGAGGCACCTGCAAAACACATGGATCTTGTTAACCAAATAATGATTAAACATTTATTTACAGTACAGTATTTGGAAATCTATAGTATATATTCATCTTTGCAATGAATATGCCTAAGCCTATTTTCTATAGCTTTATTGCATACCATCAAGGGGTATCATATCACTTCTTATCTATCATTTATGTGTGCAATCAAAAGATGTAGAAAGAAATTGTATTGTAATGTTTCCCCAAATGGATCAATAACATACAGTATCCATGACATTCAGTTAATTACCATGTCATCAGGGTCAGACAACACTTGAACAGAGATGGGTGGAGCAACAAGTGTCTGTACAGTTGGTGTTGAGTGGATGGAAGCAACGCTGAGATCCGATCGCCACATCTTTCAACTGTTTCACAACTGCTGGAAGCTCTGTAAAAGAAAAAACAAACAAGGGGCAAAAGAACAAAAATTGTGTGTCACTATACAGTAGTGTTTTGAGACCATTCAAAATTTACATTAGTCATTTGTGCAATGAAGAGCTGAGATATAAGGAGGAACAGGAAGTAGGAGACTGATCTAAAGAATAAATATAACATTCAAGGTGTAGGATATTTAAGGGGTCAGTATTAAACTGACACCCTTTACCTTATTTAATTACTTATTCATTCATTATTGGGCAGCACGGTGGCACAACTGGTAGAGCTGCTGCCTCTCAGCGAGAAGGTTGCCGGTTCAAATCCCGGTCCGGGGCCTTTCTGGGTGGAGTTTGCATGTTCTCCCCGTGCATGCGTGGGTTTCCTCCGGGTACTCCGGTTTCCTCCCACAGACCAAAAAACATGCATGTTAGGCTGATTGGTGACTCTAAATTGACCCTAGGTGTGAGTGTGAGAGTGGATGGTTGTTTGGTGTGAGTGAGACAGGTCCCTCTTGTAAATGAGTCCCCGTGACTCAACGAGGCTAGCCTGTATAAATAAAGGTTGAATGAATGAATGAATGAATTCAGATTGAATAGTATTTTACGGATTCTTTTCTTTTTCAGTTTACCCAATATTTCTGTGATAATTTATGATGGACAAATAAACCATAAAGCCATTACCAAGTGACAATGAGACGTTGATTTTAGTCGGTATGTCAGAAGACACTACCTTTTATTTAAAATAAATCAACTAAAATTAACACCATTACACTTGATTGACCGATTTCACTTTCTTGCAATTTAAACGCATCAGCACATTTAAATTATAACACAACAGACATAAGTACAGGATGATGAATACTTTTCATCTGTGGCTCTTTAGCTTAAAAATGTAGTTACTAGCTTAGAATGAAATAAAAGCGGTTTAAGAGGAATAGGGAGAGGTTTTAAGAGGAAGTTATCTATTTTGAGTTTAACCAGAACTGACACTTCTCCGTACGAAAACCAGCTTTTCTCCATAGCGCGTCCAATAAACATCAACAACTCTGTACCTGTTGGACGTTCATCTCGGTTGGTAGGGTTGCAGAAGCAATCTGAGCTTCACAGGTTCTGGGCCCGTGAAGTCCTCGTACCTTGGTGTGTTCATGGATTCTACGTGTCGTGACGCCTGTTTTCTCCATCAAAGACATTGGCATGTCCTGGTCAGTTTTCAAAATAAAGCGTTCCTCAAGAATGTTCATTAAGAACTAAAGAGCTTTTGCTCTGTGAACTTCATGGAGTCATCCATGAGTTCCGGCTGATAAGTCAGTCTTTGGCTCTTGACCAAACTTAATCAGCGGTCAAGACAGAGGGCTTTCAGGTCTCTGTCCATTCCAACTCTTCCTCACCGGAACTGCAAGTTCCAGCAAAGCTTGGAACTTTTTTGAGAGGGGATCTGAGATCAGTGACTTGTCCTTCTCCGATTGGTTCAGAAGAACCAGTCGAAGGGAGTTAGAGACAAGTCAAGGAGTTCACTTGTTGTTATCAAGATTCAAGGTTAAAGCCAGAAGCAGAGAGAAATGTTTAGGAAAAAGACAGACGCATAGTCTCCAGTAGTAAAATACTTGGATTAGCGTCTTAACACTTCTAAAATAAATCTGAAAAGCACAATTTGACATAAAATTCAACTTTGCCATAGTTATTAGACACCTTCAGTTGCAGAAATGACACAGTAATGCTTTACATTAAAGAATAACATAGCATATAACATATGTGATCATAAAACATATTGTAAAGATACAACACTGCTCATGACTAACACAGGTGATGCTCTGATTATATTTGTATTAGAACAAAATCAAAGAATAGTAATAGTCTTTGTGAATGAATATGTTGTTTGATTCAAACTGACAAAGACTAAATGTCTGTTTACTGAGAATTCAGTAAAGAGCATCTTAGGGGACCTCGTCATGTCCACTACATGTCCCCCCTTTTGGAAGTTATCGCCAGTCCTTGGGAATGAGGTCCAACACGAAAGGATGCCTTGAACTGTCTTTGATCTTGAAGTAATCCAGCAAGTGGAATAAGAAAAATCAAAAATTATAATCTCATAAAGTTTTTTGGAAATTCCATACTGTTCGTAGGTAATCCCATTGCAACAAACTTTTAATCCTTCGGAAAACAAAGTCTTATAATCCACAGCGGTAATTCCACAGCAGTAATTCCATAACGATTAGTTTTGTTGATTGATCAGCAACAATTGTTTTTATAATCAGCATGTAGAGGGGATCCCTCGATTGACGCAGAGGAGGCGACCCTTGGATGAAGGTTGAAGACCAAGCGTTGGAGCTGCAGGTCCCCACATCAAAGGTTGTTGGCTGGTTGGTTTCCAGTCAGTGCCACTCTGGTTCTATGTGTCATGCAATTATGTGGTTTTTAGGTGGGCTTATGATTGGGATTTTACATTAAGCCTTACCTATATGCACCTGGTGTGTAAGCTATCATGATTTAGATCAGCTACAATTACCAATTAAGGGGTGGATCAATGCTGTAAAAATCAGATATAGGGATCTATACCTATAAAATTTTGGAGGGCTTCTGTAACGAAGGCCTCTTCTTCCAAACTATTCCTCCATTCATTACTTAGTTTAGGTTAAACTAAAATAGAAAAATGAAATATAGTTTGGTCTAAATGTCTGTTGTCTTTTAGACGAACGACGTAGGATTTGGTATTCCTAATAAATTTTGAAGTCTATGGCGAGACTCATCAAAATGAATAGATAATCTAGAATAGAAACGATCGAATCGGTTCAATTTAGAAATTGTGAGACCAGTGTAGTTTATGGTACCTTGAGTAGCTTTAAACTACATTGACTCTTCAACGATTGAGATTTAACAAAACGAACTGCATGTTGGCATAGTTAAATCCATATTATGCATTAACCAATGTTAATACAAAACCTTTTTTGGCTGGGAGTGTTCAGAACCAAAACAATATCTCAAATAATGACAACAGTAATGACTAAACAACAAGGAAACTACGTTTCACTGCTTCGACACACTCTTGTCGTCAGATTCCAAAATGCAACACACAAGAAAAACAGGTCTCAACTTTATAACAAAGTCAAATTAAATCTCGTGGATTTAAACGTTGTTAAGGTTAGTTTTTTGTTGTGGGTGTTAGACTTTGCGTTTCTAAGTTCAAGTTGGACAATGCGACTTATAGGGTGGAAAATACGATAGTTTAAACCTGATTAGTTTATTTACTAACTTGTGTTTGGACGACCTTATTATCCCATGAAGTTGGTGAATTTGTGAGATCTTTGTCTTTTGTGGAGTCATTGAACGCCTTGTAAGGTTTGATCTGATTTCGATGTACCCATCTAGCAATTGGCTCTTTGCGGCCTTTGCTGATTTTGATTCCGTAGACAATTGAGGACATTTTGTCTTTGTCTTGGGCATGACCTAACATCACCCCCCTGTGGTTATGGGGGACCACAAACACGGGTGAGGACGTCCGTCCATGGGCACAAGTTAGGATGCCATTGTCTAGTTTAAGCTGTTCGCGTAGCTGAGAGTAGACAGTGCACAGGAACCTTTTAGGCTTCGGCCAACGTATCTTCTTACGTTTACCTCTTTCTGTGTAATTCAGGCGTGTCTCAAACGTCAGCGCAGTCGCAGGTGTATCTGATTTGTCAGTCTGCGATGGGTCACTGTTGTTGTAGTGTGAGTTTGCCCCCCCTTGTTTGATGAGGGGTCCTCGAAATCTGTAACAATGATGTCCAAGTGACTGTCAGCGTCTGGTTGACTATCATTTTCTGGACTCAAATGCTCTTGAACCAAGGTTTCATTGAAAGCTTGGCTGATTGCTGAATTACCTGTCCCAGAGGACAGTACAGCGTCTTCGGTGTGGGATCCTTGGACCTCCACACCTTCTTCTACCCGTGGTAGGTAGTGTTCAGTGAGTGCTGATTGTTCCAGCCCGCAGAGGAGGTCCTCTTGTTGGGCCAGAGTCTGGTCCAACTGTCCACTTTGGTATGCGCCGCCGTGCGTCAACTATAAACAGCGGCAACACTGTAAACGCAGAAGCCGCACGGCTCAGTGCGCGTGCAGTCCGCGCGCTCCAGCCAGCGGACCAAAGCGCGAGTATAACTCGGCCTTGAAGGTGGCCATCTACAGTATCTCAGACTGAGTAAGTCTTTCGGACGAAAGACGAAACGTTTCTACAATTTTTTTGCTTTGTTTTGTTTTTTGAATGTCCAGAGGACCAGACTTAGCTTTTTTAGATTTACTTAATGTATTTTATATTATTTTGTATTTTATATTCTTTATTTATTCTATATTTCAATTTGTTCCTACTGATGTTTCAACTGTGTTTGTTTTGTTTCTTGCTGTTATACCTGCAAACTAGTCACCTTTCGGCGAAAACCGCCGTTTTCAAAGCAAAATATATAATTTACGTGAATCGTGTGGANTTTTTATTTTTTTATTTCTCTTTTCATACCTGCAAACTAGTCACCTTTCGGCGAAAATCGCCGTTTTCAAAGCAAAATATATAATTTACGTGAATCGTGTAGATCAGAAGAGTTTTTGTTTTCGGTGAGGGGTGGGGCAGGGTCAGACCCGTGGCAGATTAGATGCATCATTTCCCACTGACTGGATTTCAAGAAACAAGGCTTCTGTCGACAATAAAACATCTTTGTTGGAGCCACTGTTGCCAGGTGCACGATAATTATCGCATTTGTACAATAATTTTGCCCTCTGTACGATGTACGATCAATAATCCCGAAAAAGGCCAAAAATACGATAATTTGACCATTCTGTGAACGTGTAGTTGTGACCGGTTTCCATCAGCCTGTCGCAACTGTCTGTCGGGAGTTTTTTTGTGAACCCTGAAGGCGTCTTGAAATTCCAGCCAATTGTGCTTTTCTAAATGTGACATAAGAGTGACGTATATGCAGAACAACGACCATGATTGGCTGAATAGTCCGCTGTGCCCGCCCCATGCGTTAGAAAAAGCACAGCCATGTGACACCGGTCTGGAAGAAGTGATGAAAATGATAGAACTTTATATAAAGTTGAACGTTAATTTATAATAAAGAAATATATTACGAAAATATGACAGGAAAACTGGGACATTACTGATACAGGAAGACATTTACACAACATTTATAAAAAGGTAAGATATACAGTACAAGGAAAGCAGGAAGAAACAGGAACTTACTCGCATTAGAATAGGACACACAGACCTTAATAAATCTCTTAAAATAATTGGAAAGCATGCAACAGGATTTTTTGTGACATGTGCACCAGCAATTTCCCTGAAACGGTTCAACATGTCTTTATGGAATGTCCAGGGTATGAAACAAAGAATGCATTTCCAAAAATAAATAAATAAAATGAATATTAAATGTATTCATTCATTCATTCAACCTTTATTTAGTCAGGTAAATCTTATTGAGCCTCGAGGGCTCATTTACGAAAGTGACCTGCTACAAACTAAAGAATGATGAAAAGCAATGATACAATTACATTAAACAATAAACAAAAGAAAAAGAAAAAGTAGCAAAAACTAACAAAAACATTATAAGGTAGATGTACTTGTATTTACAATTAGGGATGTTTTTAGCAGTGATATCAGTAAAGTTAAAGATCAAGTTATTATTTCCTTGAAAATACAAACTTAATAGACAGAATTTAGTTGAGTTATTAAATTAATTTTACAGAATTTTTTTATTTATTTAAATCTCCTGTCCACACTTCAGCTCGGTGGTGGTTAACCGCCATGAAACAAAACAAGAAGGTGGGGGGTCGCTCATTAGTTGCCACCAGACATTAATGCGTATTAATGTCCATGGTTCCCACCAGTACTGACGCCACAAAGCTGTGAGTGCCTGTTAGACGCTATTCAACAACAGAGTGACTATAGAGCATACTTGTAGTTTTGTTTATGACGGGTGTACGATAATTCCCCTCAAAATACGATAATTTTAGGGCTCTAGTAACGATAATCCTACATTTCTCACCTGGCAACACTGGTTGGAGCACGTCATTTGGCCAATCACAACCTCAAGACAGATTGGCGGGGGGAAGGAGATGACAGCAAAATCTGTAAAAAAAAAAAAACTGCAGCGCGAGGGAGGCGGAAATAGAACAGAGGCAGTGTTTTCAACGGAAGTTAAGTAAATTTTACAAATGAACGACGCAGAGAAAACTGTTAAACCGAAGTCCTCCAAAATGTGGGAGCTCTTGACGCTTCACAAAGAAGAAAAAAAACTGTGCAACATGCAGCTTTGAAAAGTGAGGACACGACACGGGAGAACCACGCTGATGAAACGTAAACTTGATCGAGTCGTAAACTAACTAACTTCACCACGGTGTGTATCACTAAATCAGAAAACTGTAAAAAGCCCCTCCTAAATTCACTGTTGGTGGTTATTAAAATGTCACCTGTTCATTGGGTAAAGTTAATATTCTTATTTTTATACATGCAGTTGAGTGTCACCATTGTTTAGTAAAATGGCATGTTGTGTTACAAATAAAACTGAATAAAATGTAACAAAATAACAGTCAGTTGCACCCCTAAAGTCACTGTGATAAATTGTCACATTAATTTCATTATCTTAGCCACAGGAGTGAGTTTAAAAACAGGATGATGTCTATATGAACTAGTTGAATGAGGTGTCTCTAAAATATCCTGATGCATGATCAATAATTTCAACAATTTTTTAATCTGTCCACAGGACCTGACTTTATTTTGTTAGATGTCTCTAAAATAGTTATTGAATCAAGTGTTTACATGTAGGTAAACATAGATGTTTAACAACTTGTTAAAATACACCAGAATGCAGGAAATGGCATCTACTTTATTCAAAAATTTCTGGCAAAACATCTAAGAAATGACAAGAAAGTTCATACTCAATAATCCAGGTATCAAATCTGATAAGTCTCAATCTGGTCATCTGGACATTTAAGAAATGAGTTTTTACTGTTAGTAAGTAAGTAAGTTTTATTTATATAGCACATTTCACAGACATGAGAGTCACAAAGTGCTTTACAAAAGGAAAAATAAAATCATAAAATCACAGAACTACTATACAAAAAGGTAAAACATAACAAACTTTAAAATCAATGTACAAAATTAACCAAAAGCCTGTCTGAAGAGATAAGTCTTAAGTTTTTAAATGCATCTGTTGACTCGGAGCAACGCATTGTTAGCAAAATGTTCTGCTGTATTTGACTTGCTGCTGTTGTTGGTTGATTTTTTGGTTGACACAATCTTTCCTATTGATGTTCTCATTAAATTAGGTTAGTAAATGACTTTTACCTGAAGCATGTTAAAAAAATTACAAAATCTTTCAGGGGGGGGGGAAACGGGTTTGGCGCAATGTTTGTCACCTTTTTCATTCCTTCTGAGTTTGCAGGTATGTGCTGTGAAGTGTCCTTGGGTGTCCTGAAAAGGCGCTTTTTATTATAAAATACACTACGACTGTTTACACTCCTAAATGGGCTGCTTTTAGCGATGGTGCCTAGAAATAGAAGACAGCTGTTATTTCTGTCCCAGACTGGAAATAAAACACAAAGAGGTAAAATAATGAGTTACCGGTAATAAGATTATAAATTTTAAATTAAAAAAAGTTAATTAGATCATAATACAATAAGTAGTACCTCTTATTGAACGGTTGTTATGAGGTGGTTGAATCTCTCGGTTATCATCATCAGGGCAGGGCTTTAATCAGCTCCAGGGCTTGTTGACAATATCAGTTTTCGCTTTTTCATAAAGTGCTGAATTTTTTGCCTGAAGTGTTGACGTGATGGATGTCGTAACGTGGCTCGAGAACTTTAAAGCTGGCACATTAACAACATTCAGACGTAGATCCAGAGCTTAAAAAACTCCCAACAGTTTGTGTTTTGCTCTGGACCAATCTGAGTTACCTGATAAAGGTTGTTTAAATGCTGCTGTTATCAGTCTTTGCAACAAACTGCTTTTCTTCCTTCTAGAAGATGTTCACGTTCAGATGATGTCATTTCAAGCGTGTTAACAAGTTAGACGTGTTGCTGCTGCAGATCCAATCTCCATGAAACAACGTCCACACACGGCTTTGGATTTGTTCACGTCTTTTAACAAGAAAGCCATAATGTTCCCAAACAGGAAACCACAACGAGAAGCTGCGCTATTATTACTACGCGTGCTTCAAGATAATAGTGCCATGCTGAAACACGCTTAGGAATTTTAGTTCTGCAGCGCATAATCTCTTGTTAATAAAATTTAATGAGTGAAAAAAATGACCGAAACGGTACGTACGTGTACCAAACCGAACGTGCCGTACCAAAACGGTTTGGTACACCACTTCTATCTATCTATCTATCTATCTATCTATCTATCTATCTATCTATCTATCTATCTATCTATCTATCTATCTATCTATCTATCTATCTATCTATCTATCTATCTATCTATCTATCTATCTATCTATCTATCTATCTATCTATCTATCTATCTATCTATCTATCTATCTATCTATCTATCTATCTATCTATCTATCTATCTATCTATCTATCTATCTATCTATCTATCTATCTATCTATCTATCTATCTATCTATCTATCTATCTATCTATCTATCTATCTATCTATCTATCTATCTATCTATCTATCTATCTATCTATCTATCTATCTATCTATCTATCTATCTATCTATCTATCTATCATCTATCTATCTATCTATCTATCTATCTATCTATCTATCTATCTATCTATCTATCTATCTATCTATCTATCTATCTATCTATCTATCTATCTATCTATCTATCTATCTATCTATCTATCTATCTATCTATCTATCTATCTATCTATCTATCTATCTATCTATCTATCTACCGTATTTTCTGGTGTATAGGTCGCACCTGTGTATAGGTCGCACCATCCAATTATCACCAATAGATTGGAAAAATCCCTAGATAGGTCGCACTGGTGTATAGGTCGCACCTACGTTTAGCTCTGCTGCAAATGTCTGCCACAGGAGTGCACAGCAAGGCTTTTAAGAAGATTAACACTTAAAAACAATTATTTGTTTGATAAAAATTATAGCAAATATGTGTCTGAGCTGAACTTTTCCTTAATAAATGAATATAATTGTGAAATGAGCTGGATTTAAAAATTTGTTTTGTCGAAAGTGATAACAAGCCGTATATAGGTCGCACCTGAGTATAGGTCGCAGGCCTTGAAAAAACATAAAAAGGTGCGACCTATACACCGGAAAATACGGTATCTATCTATCTATCTATCTATCTATCTATCTATCTGTCTGTCTATCTATCTATCTATCTGTCTGTCTGTCTGTCTATCTTGTCTGTCTGTCTGTCTGTCTGTCTGTCTGTCTGTCTGTCTGTCTGTACATCTATCTATCCATCCATCTATCCATCCATCTATCCATCCATCTATCCATCTATCCATCCATCTATCTATCTATCTATCCATCTATCCATCCATCTATCCATCCATCTATCCATCTATCCATCTATCCATCCATCTATCTATCTATCTATCTATCCATCTATCTATCTATCCATCCATCTATCCATCTATCCATCCATCTATCCATCTATCCATCTATCTATCATCTATCTATCTATCTATCTATCTATCCATCCATCTATCTATACATCTATACATCTATACATCTACAGTATACATCTATCTATCTATCTATCTATCCATCTATCCATCTATCTATACATCTATCTATCCATACATCTATCTATCTATACATCTATACATACATACATACATACATTCGTATTTAAATACAGGGAACCCTCGACTTACGGCACCCCCGACCTATGGCACCTCGGACTTACGAACGCACTGTAAAAAAATGTTTTTATTTTTATTTTTTATATTTTTTATAAATGAGTACACTGTACATGTACAGTACTGTACAGTCACCAAGCACTTAGCCTATCCTAACACAGTTTTTAAAGATGAAGGAGTGAGTTGAATTGTCTCCCTTTCACATAAAGTGAAAGTAGCTCCCTTTATGTGAATGGAGCCTGCTGGGGAGGAGGGAGACAATTCAACTCACTCCTTAACTGTGTTAGGATAGGCTAAGTGCTTGGTGACTGACAGTACTTACATTTATCTATTTATACATTAAAAAATTAAATAATATATTTAATAAATAGATAAATGTACAGTACTGTACAGTCACCAAGCACTTAGCCTATCCTAACACAGTTTTTAAAGATGGAGTGAGTTGAATTGTCTCCCCAGCAGGCTCCATTCACATAAAGGGAGCTACTTTACCACAATTTTTACCACAATTCAGAACTAGTTTGAAGGGACGTTCTACCTCAATCCATGGAATTAGATTATGGAATGGCTTGGAGAATGTAGTTAAAAATGCCAAGTCACTGTTTACATTTAAGAAAATGATCAAAACGAATTTGTTAAAAAAAATGAAATAGCGTAATGTGTATTGTATTAGTTAGAAAATTAGAAAGAGTTAGTCATTTTGTACTGTTGGTTGAAGATTATTATTGTTTAATCTGATTGTTTGAAAAAAGGGGCAGATATAATAAGATTTATTCTTCTTTCTGCTACCTTTCATTTTTTTATATTTTGTACATCATCATTTATGGGATTGTCTTGTATTGTTTCCTTTGTAAAAAAAAAATGAACAAATTTAATAAACAAACATAAACATACTTTCACATTATGTGAAAGGGAGACAATTCAACTAACTCCTTCATCTTTAAAAACTGTGTTAGGATAGGCTAAGTGCTTGGTGACTGTACAGTACTGTACATGTATTCATTTATTTAAAAAAAAAATTGTATAGGATCCAACACGTTTTTTTCGACATACGAACAGTCCTTAGGTCCGGAACTTGTTCGTAAGTCGAGGGTTCCCTACACTGTAATCACAGTATGTTTGTGTTGCTGTTGGGTAAGACATTACTGCAAATATAACAGACTATGTACACATCATAAAAATGAATTAACCATCTGTCAAGGTTTATAGGAACTTGTGGGTGTATTTTACAAATAAAATCCATGTGTGGTTTATTTTGGGTTTTCTTGTGGTTTGGTTCCATCACTGCTGTTCTGTTCCTCTAACACTTTTCTTTGTCTGCTTTTTTCTGCTGTCACTAACTGATGTTGCTCAGAGTCTACAGGGGGTAGGTGCAGCATCTTCTCTTCTTTGAATTAAATACTGTACATGCATTACAGACATTGAAATACATACTAGGGATGCACGATATTGGATTTTTGGCCGATATCAGATATGCTAATAAGTTGAAATTTAGGCAATACATATATACTGTATATTCCTAGATCTACTTACAGAGACTACACAGCTTTCTCTACTGTGGAATTAAAGTACTACATTATTCTGCGTGGTCTTTGTCAATTTGGCCTGCTACCAAATGCAGATGCCAAAAAGGGGGCTGTAAATGATGCAACACTTCAACTTGGATTATGTTTAATGTCCAATTTATTCATGACATTTACTTTCTCTAACACAATGACAACACTCGTGCAAAATTGTAAATTTTCACAAATCTAAACAACGTGTTCACAAGCGACAAGTGAAAAGTGCATAAGTAGTAGTTCATTAATAGATATACTTGACACTTCCTTAAATAAAAATGGTACCACTTTACAATAAGGCTACCCTTATAGATGACTAATAGTTTATAGATACATTATTACTGTAATTTTTTTCTTTATTTTATTCATTCCATTTCATCAGAACAATAACTATAGTACAATTGAAAGAAAATAATATATACAATCAAGGAAATATAATGAAAGGCAGCAGAAGAAGAATACATTCTTGTAATATCTGCCCCTTTTTCCCAAAATATATTCAAACAAAATTTTTACAAAAGCAAAATTAATTAATTAAAATAATTATGCTAAATAACAACATCAACTCAAGAAACAATTTTTATAAATACACATTATGCTTCTCCATTTTTTTTTTCAAAAGTCTAATTTTTATCCTCCTCTTGAATATATACATATACAGTATCTGGCATTTTTAATATCAACCTCCAGATCATTCCGCAATCCAATTCCCTGAATTATAGTAGCTCGCATCTTCAAACGGGTGCGACACCACGGCTTCACAAATATCTCCATCCCCTTAAGATAATAACTACTTTCCCTTTTAAAAAAATGTCCTTGAATGTTAGTAGGTAGTATGTTTTTGTGAGCCCCATACATAAACAGTAAGATGTTGTAATCAACCAAGTCATAGAATTCCAATATCTTTAGCTGATGAAACAATGTATTTCATGGATGGCTATAATCTTTTCTACCGGTAGTAATAAGTCTTGTAGCTCTTTTCTTTAAAATAAAAATTGGATTTGTAATTGTTTTGGATGCTTTTATTTCATTCAACCTTTATTTAGGCAGGTTAATTCCATTGAGTCTCGAGGTCTCATTTACAACAGAGAGACCGTTACATTGGAGAAACGAAGCAGCCTCTTCACAAACGAATGTCCCAACACAGGAGAGCCAACACCTCTGGACAAAACTCAGCTGTTCACCTTCACCTCACGGACAAGGGACACTCATTTGAGGATGAAAATGTGCAAATTTTGGACCGAGAACACAGATGGTTTGAGAGGGGTGTTAAGGAAGCTTTGTATGTTAAGAGAGAAAAACCTTCTCTTAACAGAGGAGGAGGTCTGAGATTTCAACTTTCCAAAACTTACAACTCAGTTTTGGGGCTGATTCACAAACGTCTTACACCGGATGGGAGCAGAGGTGTCTTGTCTGTGAATTAGACTAACAAAGTTTGTTGAGAAGCCTCTGTTGTTGGGCTGTGAGGTGTTGTTTGTCAATTTACATACAGTTGTTGTGTTTTCTGTCAGAGACTTCAAGGGAACTCCCTACTGTTAAGGTGTGTTCTGTCAATTTACATGTATGTGTTACCTCAGCTGTGATTAGTTGTGTTTTCTGTCAGAGACTTCAAGGGACTCCCTACTGTTAAGGTGTGATCTGTCAATTTACATGTATGTGTTATTGACTTGTAAGCCTGTATAAAACTTCTCGTTCTCACAGCTTCCATTCAGAATTGAAAAAGACTTCTGGACAGAAGTCGAAACGTTTTCTGTTACAAATAAAGTCCAGTTGATCCTGAATTGAACGCCTTTTTGATTTCAACAAAGAATGATGACAACAGCGACAACAATAGACAATCATAAGAGAGGCATACAGATTTTTTTAAACAAGTTAAAAAATATGTCAAAGTAGCAAAACAGATAGATTATATGGCAAATGTAGAAAACTAAAAACAGGAACATATCTGCATTGGTTCTTGCCAGGATTCCAACAGATTCTTAAAGCCATTTAAAGAGGTCAAGGTCGAGAGCTTCAGATCTTTTTGTAATCTAAAAAAGCTAAGTCTGGTCCTTTGGACATTCAAAAAACAAAACAAAACAAAGTAAAAAAATTGCTGCAATTTTTTTGTTTTGTTTTGTTTTTTGAATGTCCAGAGGACCAGACTTAGCTTTTTTAGATTTTTCTACCTGGATTATTGAGCATGCATCAGGGTATCTTTTAGTAAGATATTCCAGGAAGCAGGGGCAGAGTAGGAGAAGGCCCTTTTTCCAAGTTCAGTCCTCACTGAGGGAACACTGCAGGTAATCATGTCCTGAGAGCGCACGCTGTAGCTGCACTCACGCAGAGACATGTAGGAGGAGATGTATGAAGGCAGCAGACCAAGAAGTGATTTAAAGATGAAAATGTACCAGTGGAAGAGTCTGCGTGAAGTTAATGATGTCCAGTTAACCAATTGAATACAGAGTGCAGTGGTGGGTATGATAATCACAGCCAGTTATGAATCTTGGTGCACCATGATAGACAGCATCCAACATCCGCAGGGTGCTTGTAGGAGCGTTCATGTACCGTATTTTCCGCCTGATAGGTCGCACCTTTCTATAGGTCGCTTTGTCCAATTATTGGCAATAAATTGGAAAAATCCATAAACATGTCACACCTTTATTTAGGTCGCACCTACGTCACCGCCAACGTAACGCGTCACCGTTGAGACAACCTGGAAATGTGGTCAGAGTGTTTAGCTCTGCTGCAAATGTCTGCCACAGGAGCACACAGCAAGGCTTTAAGAAGATTAACACGGTAAAAACAATTATTTGTTTGCTAAAAATTATAGCTGACATTATAGCACAAGGGTTCCTGAGCTTAATCGTTCCTTAATAAATTCATGAAATGGTCAAATCAGCTGGATTTAAATTGTTTCGCTTTGACGTCTTCCAAACCATAGCGTGCGCTGCAAAAATAAATTATGAATAAATCGAATTTTAGCTCAAACAACTCCAACAGCTAACAGTTTGTAAATGAACACCAAATAATTACTTTCTGTAAGTTTAAAGAAAATCCGCGGTGTGGTTTATGATTTATTTAGACAAATAGTAGCAAGAAAAAACCAGAAGCTAATCGAGACATGTTTACGTCTATAAACCATCAAATTTTATCTCAAATAACTCCCAACAGCTAACAGTTTGTAAATGAACACCAAATAATTACTTTCTGTAAGTTTAAAGAAAATCTGCGGTGTGGTTTATGAACTATTTAGACAAACAGTAGCAGGAAAAAAAACAAAGCTAACCGCGACACGTTTACGTCTATAAAACATCAAATATTATCTCAAATAACTCCAGCAGCTATCAGTTTGTAAATGAACACCAAATAATTACTTTCTGTAAGTTTTTAAAAAATCTGCGGTGTGGTTTATGAGCTATTTAGACAAATAGTAGCAGGAAAAAAACCGAAGCTTACTGCGACATGTTTACGTCTATAAAACATCAAATTTTATCTCAAATAACTCCAACAGCTAACAGTTTGTAAATGAACACCAAATAATTACTTTCTGTAAGTTTTTAAAAAATCTGCGGTGTGGTTTATGAGCTATTTAGACAAATAGTAGCAGGAAAAAAACCGAAGCTTACTGCGACATGTTTACGTCTATAAAACATCGAATTTTATCTCAAATAACTCCAACAGCTAACAGTTTGTAAATGAACACCAAATAATTACTTTCTGTAAGTTTAAAGAAAATCCAACACATAGCCTCCGATTGGAAAGATAGTTAGAGAACCAACCAATGGTGTGACCTGAGAAACCGATTTCTGAGAGCTTATGACACAATATGTTATGATCCACAGTGTCAAAAGCTTTAGGCAGGTCTAAGAAAAGTGCAGCACAATAATCCTTAGCATCCAATGCTTCAACAATGTCATTAAGAACCTTCAGTGAAGCAGTTGTTGTGCTGTGTTGTTTCCTGAAACCAGATTGATGGAGAGGTAAGATGTTAAATGAGTCCAAATACTTTTTAATTTGAGAATTTATCACTTTTTCTAGAACCTTGACTAAAATGCAGAGTTTAGAGATTGGTCGATAGTTGTTCAGTGAGGTGGGGTCACCTCCCTTCAACAAAGGAAGAACAAAGGCTGTTTTCCCAGCATCTGGAATGGAGTTTCGGCTTATGGACTGGTTAAAGCTGCACTATGTAACTTTGTAGTGCAGTCTGTAACTTTTCCAACAATATATTTTTAACATATTTCTTCACTCTGTCACTATCTACTGACAGACTGATGTTAGACAAAGTAATCTCTGAAAAAAACTATAGTCCCCTTGCTTCTCTATCAGCATTTATAAAAACACTAAAAACACAGAGTGACCCGC
>JBBPBX010011946.1:0-15000 GCA_038048925.1 Garcialebias charrua | reverse complement strand
ACAGACCGGTACAGTGCCCGCTTCACTGCGGACGTTGCACCTATCCGCCTATCGATCTCGCGCTCCAGTTTTTCCTCATTCGTGCAGACCCCGAGATACTTAAACTCCTCCACTTGGGGCAGGACCTCCTCCCCGACCCGGAGAGGGCATGCTACCCTTTTCCGGCTCAAGACCATGGCCTCGGATTTGGAGGAACTGATCCTCATCCCGGCCGCATCACACTCGGCTGCAAACCGCTCCAGTGAAAGCTGTAGATCACGATCTGATGAAGCCAATAGGACCACATCATCTGCAAAAAACAGAGAAGTGATTCTAAGGCCACCAAAACGGATCCTCTCAACACCTTGGCTGCGCCTAGAAATTCTGTCCATAAAAGTTATGAACAGAATCGGTGACAAAGGGCAACCTTGGCGGAGTCCAACTCTCACTGGAAACGAGCCTGACTTACTGCCGGCAATGCGGACCAAGCTCTGACACCGGTCGTACAGGGACCTAACAGCCCGTATCAAAGGGCCTGGTACCCCATACTCCCGGAGTACCCCCCACAGAACCCCCCGAGGGACGCGGTCGAATGCCTTCTCCAAGTCCACAAAGCACATGTAAACTGGTTGGGCAAACTCCCACGCGCCCTCCAGGACCCTGCTGAGGGTGTAGAGCTGGTCCAGTGTTCCACGACCAGGACGAAAACCACACTGCTCCTCCTGAATCCGAGGTTCGACTATCCGACGGACCCTCCTCTCCAGAACCCCTGAATAGACCTTACCAGGGAGGCTTAAGAGTGTGATCCCCCTATAGTTGGAACACACCCTACGGTCCCCCTTTTTAAATAGGGGAACCACCACCCCAGTCTGCCAATCCAAGGGAACTGCCCCCGATGTCCACGCGATATTGCAGAGTCGCGTAAGCCAACACAACCCTACAACATCCAGAGCCCTAAGGAACTCCGGGCGAATCTCATCCACCCCCGGAGCCTTGCCACCGCAGAGCTTTTTAACCACCTCGGCGACCTCAGCACCAGAGATTGGAGAACCCGACCCAAAGTCCCCAGGCTCCGTTTCCTCAGTGGAAGACGTGCCAGTAGGATTGAGGAGGTCTTCGAAGTATTCCGCCCACCGTCTCACAACATCCCGAGTTGAGGTCAACTGCACGCCACCTCCACTATAAATGGTGTTGGTTGCGTAAAGTTGCCACCACGACAGGCACCAACAACCTTGCAGCCACAGCTCCGAGAAGCTACCTCGACAATAGAGGCGCGGAACATGGCCCACTCGGACTCAAAGTCCCCCGACTCCCTCGGAACATGTTCAAAGATCTCCCGGAGGTGGGAGTTAAAGCTCCGTCTTATGGGAGACTCTGCCAGACGTTCCCAGCAGACCCTCACAATACGTTTGGGTCTGCCAGGTCTGACTGGCATCCTCCCCAACCATCGGAGCCAACTCACCACCAGGTAGTGGTCAGTTGACAGCTCCGCCCCTCTCTTCACCCCTCAGATGTATCAGAGAGGGGGCAGCCTAAGTCCCAGCCTGACAACTAAACATTCACATACAGACACACTCACTCAGACCCACCCTCACCCTCACTCACACAAATACAAACAATAACGACACGTTACATTCATAATCCCGATGCACACTCTATACCCCCCAGGTCCAAAGCATGTACCTGCCCCCTACATGGGGCAACCCAAACCCAGGAGGTAGGCTCATGGACCTTACCAAGCTCCGCCCAGAAACGCCCCCTAAGCTCCAAGATGGCTGCCCGTCTCCCAAGCGCAGCTTTGTTGTCAATGGAAAACATGGCGTCGACTGACTGCAGGGTATTTTTGAGTCGAATAGTGTATCATTTCTGCCAGATTCCAACAAAATATCAGCCATGACAATGGACAGGGGAACCAACAAGTTCATGTTATTTTTTTTTGTGGACGTTATCAAGTTGTTTGATCCACGCGATGCCTCCAAACAGCGTGCGCGTCACCGCAAATGCTACCGTCTGATGGGGAAAAACATCAGCTCCTCACACGCTCAGGCTCAGCATTATTACAGCTGTGGACAGGATCACTGATGCCTATTGTCCTGCAAGGCTGGGTAAGTCAGGCATTCATGGTTTTGAGGGTTACTTTTGAAATCAGCGATTTCTATTGTTGGCAAAAGTTTGTGTGCCTTGGTCGCAAAGCTAATGCTAACTGTAATCTCCATTCATTCCTTAAGTGGTTGGTTAGCCGTTGCTGCTTTAGCTGCTAAACACGCCGACAGCGACTTTTGTGAGGGCTAACGAGCTCAGCCGTCTGGTGTGTTAGTTAAAATCCAGCCTTCGTGTCACGATTTTGTGCAGTTTTAGGTGAAATCGACAGTAGAGCTCGTTGCGTTAGCTAGCTCATGTGGGGTTAGCGGAGCTGTTTCTTCCCGACTTCCAGGACGTTCAGTGAACTGTGGCTTTCTCTCATCGTGACCGAGTGTTGTTAACTAGCAGGTTTCAAAAGCAGGTCAACCCTTCTCTGCTGGTGAAAGGAATAATTGTTCAGTTTTGTGGTCGTGCACAAGCTTTGATCCAAGCAAGGCATTCAGTTTCACATATAGGGAAACGGTGAATTTTACTTCCACAAATACGGTCAGGGTACCTGACATCTCCTGTACAGATACCCCACTGACGGTGGAGGAGCATTTTTCCAGCCCTGACGCAGAAAAATCTGCACGTATGCTAGCTAGCAATGTAAGTAGCATGTGGTGCCGGTCTCACAAACGCTACCGTAGCGTTTGTTTTGTGAGACCGGCACGCACGTGGAAGCTGCGCTGTGACGTGTTATGGGCATTAGCCAATGAAACGCGGCCCTGTGGGCGGAGCTTGGTAAGGTCCATTCATTCTGGGGTGGAGAGTAGCCGACATCCAAGATTTGGCCCAACCTGCGCCCGGCCGGCAGGACAGGACACCAGAGCCCAAGTAGCCCCTAGGGAGAGCGCAATGCTAGCCCCGCCCACCGCGAACCCTAAGGCCCTAACCCTCCCATAGTCCAGGACAACACCCGACAGCCTGCCATCCTACCGGACCCCACCCCCAGAATGGCCACCAGGGAACCAGGGGGTGGGAAAAAATAAATAAATAAACAAACCTAGACCCCGACACAGACACCCCCGTCCCCAAATTTTTTCATTCAACCTTTATTTAGTCAGGTAAATCTTTTGAACCTCATGGGCTCATTTACGAAAGCGACCTGCTAAAACTAAAGAACAATGAACAGCAATGGTAGAATTTCCTTAAACAATAAACAAACAAACAATAAACAATAGAAAACAAAAGAGAGAAAAAAAAATATATATATATATATATATATTTTTTTTTTTAACAAAGTATCAAAAAACTAGCAAAACATTATAAGGTAGATGTATAAAATCAAAGACAGGAACAAATCTGCATTGGTTTTTGCCAGGATTCCAACAGATTCTGAAAACCATTTAGAGAAGTCAAGTTCGAGAGCTTCAGATCTTTTTGTAAGATATTCCATGAAGCAGGAGCGGAGTAGGAGAAGGCCCTTTTTCCAAGTTCAGTCCTCACTGACGGAACACTGCAGGTAATCATGTCCTGAGAGCGCACGCTGTAGCTGCACTCACGCAAAGACATGTAGGAGGAGATGTATGAGGGCAGCAGACCAAGAAGTGATTTGAAGATGAAAATGTACCAGTGGAAGAGTCTGCGTGAGGTTAATGATGTCCAGTTAACCAGTGAATACAGGGTGCAGTGGTGGGTACGATAATCACAACCAGTTATGAATCTTAGTGCACCATGATAGACAACATCCAACATCCGCAGGGTGCTTGTAGGAGCATTCATGTAGAGAATGTCACCGTAATCAATGGAGGGAAGGAAAGTCACAGATACAAGGCGTTTCCTAACATTCAGTGATAGACATGATCTGTTTCTGAAAAAGAAACCCAGTTTAACTTTCAGTTTCTTCACTAGGTTTTCCACGTGGAGTTTAAAAGAGAGATGTGAATCGATCAGGATACCCAGATATTTATAGGAATCAACAAACTCAATAGGGACACCATTTGAAGATAAAATCAGAGGAGGATCTGCTGGAACCGCCTTCCTATTTGAAAAAAACATCCCTTTTGTTTTATCAGCATTTAGGACAAGTTTGAGACGGAACAAATCTGACTGGATGATGTCAAAAGCGGATTGCAGTAACTGGAAAGCCTTAGCTACTGTTTTAGCTCGGCAATAAACAACTGTATCATCAGCATAGAAATGTAAGGATGCATCAGGGATGCAGTGACCTACATTAGCTATGTAGATTGTAAAGAGAGTGGGTCCTAAAACTGAGCCTTGTGGTACACCATTTTTAACTGTTAAATAGCTGGAAAAAGTACCGTTATGTTGAACACATTGCCTCCGATTGGAAAGATAGTTAGAAAACCAACCGATGGTGTGATCAGAGAAACCGATTTCTGAGAGCTTATGACACAGGATGTTATGATCCACAGTGTCAAAAGCTTTAGACAGGTCTAAGAAAAGTGCAGCACAATAGTCCTTAGCATCCAATGCTTCAACAACATCATTCAGAACCTTCAGAGAAGCAGTTGTTGTGCTGTGTTTTTTCCTGAAACCAGATTGATGAAGAGGTAAGATGTTAAATGAGTCCAGATAGTTTTTGATCTGAGAGTTTATCAGTTTTTCTAGAACCTTGGCTAAAATGCAGAGTTTAGAGATCGGTCGATAATTGTTCAATGAGGTGGGGTCACCTCCCTTCAGCAAAGGAAGAACAAAGGCTGTTTTCCAAGCATCCGGAATGGTGTTTTGGCTTATGGACAGATTAAAGATGTGGGTCACAGGGACTGTGATGATATGAGCAGCCAGCCTTAAGAAGTAAGGTGGAAGTTCATCTGGACCTGCAGATTTTTTAGGATCAAGATCATTTAACAGTTTATTTACCTCACTGACTGAGAACGGAGAAAAAGAGAAGGTGTGATTAACAGATGGTTGACTTGTAGGAGGGATTTGATTTGTAGAAGTTTGATTATTAGATAAAGTGGCTGATTTTCCGTTTGTAACTGTGTCAAATAATGAACTAGAAGCAACAAAATGTTTATTGAAACAGTTCAGGATCTCGTGCTTATTTGACACAGGAACAGAGTCAACAAGAAATTGTGATGGGAGGTCAGATGATTGGGGGGTGCCTGAGAGAGATTTGATGGTTTTCCAGAATTTTTTAGGATCGTTTAGATTTTTGGAGGTCTGAGATAAGAAGTAGTTACGTTTTGCGGCTTTGATGGCAGTTGTACATTTATTCCTTAGCTGCCGAAATTTCAACCAATCAGTGTCTGAGTGTGATTTTCTTGCTGCGGCCCAAAGATGATCTCTCCAGTGCAGGAGATCAGCTAGTTCAGGAGTAAACCAGGGGCTGTCACGGCTCTTTATCCTGAACTGCCGGAAAGGTGCGTGTTTGTTTACAAAGAGAATGAAACTATCGTGAAAATAGTTCCAAGCGGTGTTCACGTCATTGATTTGTAGGATACGTTGCCAATCAAAGAGGGATAGATCCCAAAGGAATGACTGTTCACTGAAACGTTTCAAATCCCTTTTTTGAATTATTCTGGGCTTAGCAGGTGGAAGTTTAGTAGATCTAAGAGCTGCTATTACGGAATGATCACTCAAAACGTTGGCAAATACACCTATACCAGGAAATTTGTGAGGTGCATTTGTGAAAAACAGATCTAAGATAGAAGATTTTTCGGGACATTTTATGTTTGGTCTGGTAGGAGAATCGATAAGTTGTGTTAGATTGAGAGATAGGCAACATTCCTTGAATTTATCACAGAGGGGGGTCGACTTATTCCAATCAATGTTGAAATCTCCAGCCAAAACAATCTCATTGTGTTTTAAATTTCCTATGAATTCAGTCAGGGAGGACAGAGCTTCAGGTGTTGCGGAGGGGGGACGATAACAACCAACAACAGTTAAGGGCTGACCTCCTTTCAAAGTGATGTTCACAGCTAAAGCCTCAAACTGGTTTGCGATTGTTTTTTTAGATGCAATCCTGGCAGCCAAAGAATCTCTGATGTAAATAGCGACTCCACCTCCCCTTGTATTACGATCACAACGATAGATCTTAAATTCATTGATTGCCAAGTCATTTTTCAAAACAGAATTGTTGAGCCAAGTTTCAGAGATAACGATCACATCTGCCCCAGAAGAAGTGATTAGGATTTTCAATTCATCAAGTTTTTTTAGAAGGCTACGAGCGTTTACATGCAGAAAACGGAGACCTGAAATATTTTTAAACTCATTAGGTGTACAGTAGTTAGTGATTGGCCCTGGGTTTGGCTGAATCCCTGAGATCAATAACAACATTAATATCAGACATTTACTTGACTTCTTTGTCAGTGATGTGTAATTACAGGAGTTAACAGTGTGACATTTTGCCCCCATAATTGAACCATGTGAAACATTAATGAAGATACGATCATTCAGAGCCCAAAAACAATGAAAGTCGCAGTGATGGGCAGATCCAGATGAGTTGATAAGATTTAGTGATTCCAGGTAGTCTGAGAACTGAAAATAATGACAGTAATATGAATGATGCAGAAAAGTCTCTGACCATAAAGCGTCACAATTTAAGTGTGCAAACAGTTCCTTTGAGGAGGCCCAACTACAGTTTGTGTGATAGAGTGTGATGCCCCCCTGTGAATATGAATGGATGTGGTCCTGGTTAACACAAGCTGGATCCAGAATCAACGGGTAGAAACAAGCAGTTTGCAGCAAACAGCAGAGTGTGATGCCAGAAATGCCTCTTAAAATTAAAGGCATGATTGTAGCCTGTATCAGGACAGCAAAGGGACAACAGCGTGAGCAGCACCAAACAACAGCAACAGCAGCTCCTGATCCTCAGCGGCGCACGATTCTCTCCGCCCGTCTGATCCACAAGTAGCTCCCCAACAGTGTGGAACAGGCACCAAACAGCGACGATCCTGATCCTCTGCGCTTCACTCTCCGCTCGTCTGATCCACAAACAGCTCTCTTCCGTGCTTCACTTTCTGCTCGTCTGATCCACAAACAGCTCTCGGTGTGAAAACAGGCACCAAGCAGCGACGATCCAGATCCTCCGCGCTTCACTCTCCGCTCGTTTGATCCACAAACAGCCCACAACAACGAAATGAGGCTCTTTAAAGTTATCTGCAGCAGGTAAGATGTTTATTGTTGAGCTCACAACAACAAATGAGGTTCTTTAAATAAAATAAAAAAAGAGAGAAAAAAAAAGCCATCTCTAGAAAAAAACACAGCAAGTCCAGAGGGGCTGAAGCCTAACAGAACCTCTCAGCTCCAGAATTATTTCAGCAGCAGTTCAAACTGAAGCCTAACAGAACCTCTCAGCTCCAGAATTATTTCAGCAGCAGTTCAAACTGAAGCCTACAGAACCTCTCAGCTCCAGAATTATTTCAGCAGCAGTTCAAACATCTGCACGTCCCTTAGATGAACGCGCGTGAGAGCACAGAGCAGAGAGAGCGCAGCTCCAGTCGGGTCCAGTCAGCACACGCGCGCAGATGGGCTCAGGTTCCACGGAGGTGAAACAGACTTAATGTGGACTTAATGTAGGTGATGTCCCCACAGCCAGTTCGGTTCGGTTCTGGTCCAGTCAAAAACACCTCCCCCACGCTCACGCACCAGGTACGCTTTCTTCCCCCCACGCCACGAGGTCAACAAAGGACAGCAGAAAAAATCAGCAAAAGTAAAAAACTTCCCTGCTAATGTTGTTGAAAACCAGGAGAAACCACAGGAGAACCGCAGATCCAGGTGGGACGTTCAAACGGGGTCCAGTGAGTGGCAGAAGAAACACCGGGTCTTCGTGGGCGGCTCTCCGGCTTTAGGGCTCACCTGGCCGGGCAAGAATGACCGATGGGGTGAGCTCCCGAACCTGGTCCGACAGAATTTTTTTGAACGGTCCCGTCTGGCTCTCTGAGTTACTGAACACCGAATTCAGATGGAAGATGGACCAGCTTTGGTCCAATTTGAAAAAACGGGTCAGTTTGATGATAAAAGACTCAGAGAGACCAGAGGTGCTGCCGCTCCTGACCTCGCCGTAACCGGAAGTTGAAATGTGCTGTTGATGTGTGTTGTTGTAAAGTGCATGTAAAAAAGGGAAAGAGAAGGAGCAAAGGTTGACATAATACCAGTTTCCCCTCCACCCCAACTCTAACCCAAGCCCTTACTGTCTAAATGCGTGATTGTGAGTGAGCACAGGCACAGGAGGCGAGAGTTGTGTCATCTCGCCCCTCGTAACCATAGTGCTCACCCCAAATTCCTATATGTGAATTTTATGAGGATGTTTATGAGTGAATGTCTAAGGTGTATAATAAAGTTGAGTCCCAGGTGATACTGTAAAACAGAGAAGTAAAAACGTTGTAGCACACCCAAGTCTCAAAATCCTTACATGTATTAATTTGAAATGAAGAGGGCAGAGGTATGGGGAGAAAATAACTGCAGGAACAAATGCTCCCGCAGCGAGTCAGCTCTCCCGCTGACCCTACACCTCCCCAGTTTGCCACTGTCCACCCAAGGAGCAAGGCCAAAACACCTCTCCGACCGCCAGGCCCATGAGCTCCAGACCAGAGAGGAACAGGGCCACGAGGGCCGCCAGCAGCGGGATCATCAGCCCACTCCCACTAGGGCCGCCAAGACCCCTACGAACCGCAGTCAGCCCGCCGCCCAAGAGGACACAAAATCCCACATGGACGACACGGCAAGAGGGCCCGTCCAACCACCGAGAGAGCCAGGGAGCACCGGGAGCGTGCCCCCACCATAGAAAAGGGCCAGCCATCCGGCCAAGCATAGTCCCAGAGCGTCATCAAGGACATCCACCTAGTCCCCACCCCAGAAGAAATACTACACCCATCCTTCATATTAACAACTGTCAGACCATATAACACACTAGACACCCAGGCTGGATCACACTACCCCCTCCCGTGGGTCACTAGGCACGCCTCCAAACCTCCAACCCCCCAGCCCACGAACCCCCAACCCACCAGCGAGCCGAGGGCCCCCCGGCCAGTGTCGGACACCAGAGCGCAGGCCAGCCCAAGCCAGGCGACCCGCCCGCCAGAGCCCAAGATCCCCCACCCCCACCAGGGCCAAGCCCGGGGACGACACGTCCCCAGACTCCCAAGCCCCCGGCGCCCACCCCGAAACCACCCCAGCCCAGCTGGGCCACCGACCGGCGACCCATGACCGCCGCCACAGACCACCCGAGGCCCTGCATGCAGCCCCCAGCAGACATCCACCAGAACCACCCAGGTCCTCCCCAGGTTGAAGGCAGGGCCCTCCCCGCCCAAACAGCCCCAACCCCCTGCCGTCCCAAACCCCGACACCCCCCCATCAGCCCCAGTGCCTCACAAGGCTAGACCCCAGACCCCCCACCCCCACTATGTAACGGAGCCGATCAAAGAATGCCAAAGAAATTGATCCGATGTGTCGGCAGATGCTGTTTCAAGACTAATATGCTCTAACAGAAGATTTTTATACTGATTAATGCTAAGATTATTTTTATTTTTCCAATTTGAGTATAGTTTTCTTTGCGATACATAAGGCAGTGAAGTTCACACGAGATAATTTTTTTTCTAGTGTAACATCTTCAAGGATAGCCAATAAGCAAATGGATGGAGAGAGTGGAATATTACATTTCAGATATTTAGACAAGTCCTCACATACCTGGACCCAGAACCTCTGAACGGGTGGACAGAACCAGAGTGCGTGAATATATGCCTCTTATCAACAGGTCTGGTTCCTGTAAGGTCCCATTGTGGCTAGTTTGGGCCAGTTCCTATGGGACCGGTTTATTTCTGTATCCACTGCACGCTTAGGACCCCTTTAGTGGGCGTGAAGTTCTCCTGCAGTGGGCGGGTAATTCTCCTGCAGTGGGTGGATCATTAATATCAACGCTTCTAACCAGCTGGTGGCGCTAGTGATACATTAAGCTCTTTATTAACCACTAACACACACATTAGAAGAAGAGCTGGAAAAGAACACACAACCAAAGTGGATGAGCTTGTTTCTTTTTTGAACATTCTGCTTTGTCTGTGGCTTTTTCAGCCACAGACAAATGTTCATATACAGTATATATATATATATATATATATGTATATATATTGTATATACATACATGTGTACACATACAAACATATGCGTGAGTATATATATATATACACACACACGTGTTTATATATATACATACATGTGTGTATATATACACATATATGTACACATACATACATAATATATACTGTACATACATATATATTTATATATACAGTACATACATATACACATATATACATATATATATACATATATATTTATATATACACACATTGATGATGGTGGAGTACACTACTTTGGACAAAACTGAAAGTGGCATGTATCCTAAAAAATCTGCGCCGCTCCATTGTCCCAGTTGATCAACAAGTGTGTTCCAAACTAAAACATTTGTAATATAAACTTAACAATATGTAATCAATCAATTCCAATCAAAATATCAAAGCAACTTTATTTAAATACTGTAAATGTTACATGTCAATAAAATTGTAACAGTTTTAAAAAATGAAAGATTGGTGTTATTTGTAGAAACAGAAAAACATATTACTAAATCTGCAGTTATGTATGAAATATGAACTTAAAATATCATCACTGGAATCTTAACCTGTTGTTCCAAAACATGTAACAATAATTAAAAGTAAAATTTGGCCAATAGCTCAGGTAAAAATGCTGACCTGTAGAACATTTCTACATTTTTCACTGCTTCTGTAAAGAACTCACCATCAGACACAATCCTCTGTGAATAAAGTCATCTGACCCAGAACTAAAGTTCTTTAGTTTGTAGCAGGTCGCTTTTGTAAAAGAGTCCACGAGGCTCAATGAGATTTACCTGACTAAATAAAGGTTGAATGAAAAACACCATGAAGTCACAGTACCCCTGCTCCGTCACAAACTGAGCTTGTATGACATCTGCTGAGTTCATAGGACCTGTTTGTGTTGTCAATGCAGGACTGTTTTTTTTTTTTACTGAGGCACCGAGGACATCTTTGGCACAATGTGGACAAGGTGCAGGAGAGCAGAGCATCAGGAGAAGCTCTGAGGTCTGTTCGGCTGCAGTTGATGTGTAGTCTGGAGTCACAAGATCAGATCCTGATGCAGCAGTTCAGCGATGGCTTCATATGTCTGGCTGGCTGTTTTCACTGCCCCATCTGGCAAACAACACAAAATTATTGTTATAATCTCCTCTAAACATCATTGTCCTTTGCTTTTATCTGTAATTTTCAAAGTTTGGAGTGTTTCTGTCATGACATACTTGCTTTACAGTGCAGTGACTTGTCCCATCCTTCTCCAAGGACACCCACGGCTAGAGGATCTTTACACAGGAACTGACTGATTAACCTGAAATAAATCACATTACACATTAATACAGGCCTATAGGCGTAAGTGACAAATTTATGGATTTTTCCCCATATTTATAAACCATTTTTGGACTGAGATATGACCGTTTCCATTTATTCTGACTGAACCAAAACAAAACAAAAACAGAAGTACAGTACAGTAGATAGAAGTAACATGTATGGCATGAAGTTGGCGGTTGTATCACGTAATATGAAAACGTGGCTATAATGATAAATTCAAAAAAGTTCAAGACAAAAACAACTGGACTTTATTTATTATACTATGCTTTAGACTATTTTTTTCCTTCCTTGCACTTTTTAGAATTTACCATGTCCTGGATGACTGAGAATCTTCACTCGCTATTATCGACTCAAACGGCCTGCCATACACCACATTCTGCTCTGCTTCGAACCTTGAAAACAGCTGCCAACTCGGCGAATTAGACCATTAAAGTGCATTTATTAAGCAAATGATAGACTCAGACACACCTCCTCTCCTACAATTTCGAGCTAACAAATATTGTTTATGTGATTTTCTTGTTATATTTCAGAGAAACGAGCCGTTCCGCCATCTTTTTTTTTTTTTCAGAAAAGCCTCTCGGCTGTTGCTGAAGCTAGTCTCCGGTGTTTTTTCAGTCCAAAAACGCTCAGAGAGTTGCATGACTCACTGGAAATATGCTTAAAGTTATAAAACACTCACCATCTACTATAGACTCCATAAGAAGAGAAGTGGCTGTGTCAAGGCCAGTCTCCCTCCCACTGTTGGCTGGGCAGTTTGCATTTCCTGGAAGACCGACTCTTCTTCTTCTTCTTCTTCTTCTTGGCGGATTGCAAACAACGTTCAGGTGCATACGCCACCTACTGGAGAAGACTGAATCTCCGCCCTCCGACCTAGGAATACGCCCCCTGACCAATCAGTGAACACGCTGTGCTGATGTCATAACTGGACCCTAGAGGAACCGGACCTTTGTACCTGAGTGAAGCAGGCACCAAAATAGGACCGGTTTCACGTGAACAGGACCCTGTGGGTACACCCCATAACTAGTTGTTAACTAGTTACGAACGAGCCCGAACAAGCGCGAACAGGACCTGTTGATAAGAGGCAATAGTCATCAGGTATATTGCTTGTGCATTGTGAGCAATTGTTAGATGATGTAAATCCCATCTTAAACATTCGTTGACCTGTATAGTGTACTCTATAGAGAACGTTATACTGTATTAATTGTAAATTGGAGATTCTAGTCATTTTAAATGTTTTTAAACATATTTGAGACCAGGTGTTTTGGTCAAAGTTGACTGATCAATCTGTCTCCCATTTTGCAGCAGGAAGCGTTATGGAGTCATCGATTCTAGTCAACTTCTTGTATATTTTAGATATTAACTTGGGTTGTTTAAGATTAATGAATTCTGACACACATATTGGTGTTTCTTAACAATTCTCTATTAAGCTTAAATTTCTTTTTTACAATAGACTTAATTTGTTGATATTCTAAGAAGTATTTATTGTCAATGCCATATTGTATTATTAATTCATTAAATGAAATAAAGTCTACACCATCAAATATGTGTTCCAGATGTTCAATTCCCTTAACTCTCCAACCTGAGAAATTTAACATATTTTCTTTCTATATGTCAGGATTGTTCCAGATGGGTGTTTGTCTGCATGGGAGTAGTGAAGACTTTGTCATTTTCAGATACTCCCACCATGCTGTCAGAGATGAGTTAATACTGATACTTTTAAAGCAGACATGTTTTTTTATATTTATACTAATAAATGGCAGATATGAAACCTTAATATTATTACATAAAGTTTGCTCTATGTCTAACTAACTAACAAGACTCCAGATAGTGCTCCAGCATCAACGTGTGGCATGGAGGCTGCACAGTTGCAGAGAGGAAAGCTCTACAGAGAGTGGTGAAGGCTGCACAGAAGTCTGTGGGAGTCAGTCTCCCCACCATCACAGACATTTACACCTCCAGATGCAGAAAAAGAGCCACCTGCATCATGAAAGACCTCACTCACCCAGCACACTCACTCTTTGCACCACTCCCCTCGGGACGGAGGTTGAGGAGCATCAAATGTAGAACCACTAGACTGAGGAACAGCTTCTACCCTGAGGCTGTCAGACTCATGAATAAATAAATAATAAGAATAAACACTGCAAAATGTCACATCATGTTGATACTGATCTGTTTCTTGTTGCTGCGTTCATCTGTGACCATCTGCTCATAATGACTCATGTTCGTGCTGCTGTTTATAATGATGTTTTTCTACTACATTAGGGCTTAGTGTATTACTAGCTGATGTCTCTCTTAGTTAATCCTAGATGTTATTATTGTTTTTCTCTTGCATTTGTTGTTGGATGTAACTGGGACCCTGTGTACATAATCTCGTTTTCAACACATGTACTACATGCGGTGCAAATGACAATAAATTCTCTCTGACTCTGACTCTAACATCTAGTGCATTTGGATTTAGCCACTTCGAAATATATTCTAACCTATTTGCTAAATAGTAGTGATAAAAGTTTGGACGTTCTAATCCTCCAGTTTCTTTAGATTTCTGTAGTGTTTTTAAGCTAATATGTGGAGTTTTGTTTTTCCAAAGGAATTTAGATATGAAAGAATCCAAGGAGGGACTCGGAGTTGGACTCCGCCAAGGTTGCCCTTTGTCACCGATTCTGTTCATAACTTTTATGGACAGAATTTCTAGGCGCAGCCAAGGTGTTGAGAGGATCCGTTTTGGTGGCCTTAGAATCGCTTCTCTGTTTTTTGCAGATGATGTGGTCCTATTGGCTTCATCAGGTCGTGATCTACAGCTTTCGCTGGAGCGGTTTGCAGCCGAGTGTGATGCGGCCGGGATGAGGATCAGTTCCTCCAAATCCGAGGCCATGGTCTTGAGCCGGAAAAGGGTAGCATGCCCTCTCCGGGTCGGGGAGGAGGTCCTGCCCCAAGTGGAGGAGTTTAAGTATCTCGGGGTCTTGTTCACGAATGAGGGAAAACTGGAGCGTGAGATCGATAGGCGGATAGGTGCAGCGTCCGCAGTGAAGCGGGCGCTGTACCGGTCTGTCGTGGTGAAGAGAGAGCTGAGTCGAAAGGCAAAGCTCTCAATTTACCGATCGATCTACGTTCCCACCCTCATCTATGGTCATGAGCTTTGGGTTGTGACCGAAAGAACGAGATCTCGGATACAAGCGGCTGAAATGAGTTTTCTCCGCAGGGTGTCTGGACTCTCCCTTAGAGATAGGGTGAGAAGCTCAGTCATCCGGGAGGGACTCGGAGTAGAGCCGCTGCTTCTCCACATCGAGAGGAGCCAGTTGAGGTGGCTCGGGCATCTGGTTAGGATGCCTCCTGGACGCCTCCCTGGTGAGGTGTTCCGGGCATGTCCCACCGGGAGGAGACCCAGAGGAAGACCCAGGACACGTTGGAGGGACTATGTTTCTCGGCTGGCCTGGGAACGCCTTGGGATTCCCCCAGAGGAGCTGCTCCAAGTGGCTGGGGAGAGGGAAGTCTGGGCCTCCCTACTTAGGCTGCTACCCCCGCGACCCGACCCCGGATAAGCGGACGAAAATGGATGGATGGA
>JBBPBX010011945.1:37245-54980 GCA_038048925.1 Garcialebias charrua | reverse complement strand
AACCTCTGGGGTCTGAGGTCTAAATGTCCGTTTTGGTATAAATTTGAATTTACCCTTATATTTCCATCATAAAAACTATTTACCAGGCCTTGTTTGGTATTATTGTTTTCAGGACAACCTCATCTTCATGATTTTACAGTCTTTGTTTCATTTTGACAAAATGCATGATCACATTGGAGCAAAAAATAACATAAAAAATGAAATCCGTGTTAGTAAAATATTGATATGTTTACTATGAAACTCACAAAAATATTTAACGAACCATTTTGACAGCCTAAAATGAAAATTTCATTGGTAACTTTTAAGAACTTGTGTACAAACTTAGTAAAAAACGAATTAGAATACATATTTTTCACATCATAAAGTGGGCAATTTCCATGCGTTTTTTTTACCAGTATTTACACTGACTATGTGTCAAAACAGTATCTTCATCACAAATTCTCTGTTTTTTTCACCCTTTCATTATAAAAACAGACCAAAAACGACTACAAAACTCTGCAGACACACTAAATACTCATAAAAACCAAATAAAACAGCCAGTCTTACCTGTAATCTGTGCCTGATCCCACCCCCCCTTTCTTCACCAAAACTACTGCTGTGTTTCTGTGTGCAAGACACAACATGGAGGAAAAACGGTTCTGATTGGTTGCTTCACAATGTGGTGTGTTCAGGGAAACTCCGAAATTTGAATTTCATTTTGAATTCATTGACTTTTTGGTAATAAAAAATCAACTGATTGCGCGTCGTGCGAGTAACACGTGTGCAATGATATAACAGCAATCATCTGTCACATTTCTGGTTGTATTTTGAAGTAAATACACAACAAAATCAATATAAAAACACTACTTTATAAAGATTGGAGTCTCTGCTGTCCAACAGACTTGAATGGAACACTTCACATGCAGCGTGCTTTGTTTAAAGGTATTGTGACATGATTTTGTAAATTTGAATATTTGTCAGAACATATATATCTTATATCATTGAGCTCTGGTCGTTTTTGCATAATAAATTATAAATATATTAAATTTTTATTCCAAGTTATGGTAGTTTTTTTCTCTGGGATACGCCCCTAAAAATCTGCGCATTTCCGCAAAACGTCATCTTGACGTGACAACGGGAAGGCACGCTCCAACGTGCATTTAAATAATAATGGCGGAGCATGTCCTATCGCGTCTGAGATATCATTTTGAGACAGTAAATCTTCCAAAACTCTCATTAATAAACCCTCCCTGAATAAAAAAATTACAGATGTTACCTGATGGCGCAGACATAATTTAAAAATGCATACATAGCAACGTGTTTGCTCCGGGCTCTCGGCTAATTTTTTTTAGAAGCTATCTTGGCTAACAAGAGTCCCTGACACCGGTCACGTCTGAGATATATCATTTTAAGACAGTAAATCTTCCAAAACTCTCATTAATAAACCCTCCCCGAATAAAAAGAAACGAGATGTTACCTGATGGCGCAGACATAATTTAAAAATACATACATAGCAACGTGTTTGCTCCGGGCTCTCGGCTAATGTTTGTTAGCTGCTATCTCGGCTTATTACCGGTCGCGTCAGCGATATATCATTTTAAGACAGTAAATCTTCCAAAACTCTCATTAATAAACCCTCCCCGAATAAAAAGAAACGAGATGTTACCTGATGGCGCAGACATAATTTAAAAATACATACATAGCAACGTGTTTGCTCCGGGCTCTCGGCTAATGTTTGTTAGCTGCTATCTCGGCTTATTACCGGTCGCGTCAGCGATATATCATTTTAAGACAGTAAATCATCCAAAACTCTCATTAATAAACCCTCCCCGAATAAAAAGAATTACCCGATCGCGCAGACATAATTTAAAAATACATCATTAGCAACGTGTTTGCTCCGGGCTCTCGGCTAATGTTTGTTAGCTGCCATCTCGGCTTATTACCGGTCGCGTCAGCGATATATCATTTTAAGACAGTAAATCATCCAAAACTCTCATTAATAAACCCTCCCCGAATAAAAAGAATTACCCGATCGCGCAGACATAATTTAAAAATACATCATTAGCAACGTGTTTGCTCCGGGCTCTCGGCTAATGTTTGTTAGCAGCTATCTCGGCTTATTACCGGTCGCGTCAGCGATATATCATTTTAAGACAGTAAATCTTCCAAAACTCTCATTAATAAACCCTCCCCGAATAGAAAGAAACGAGATGTTACCTGATGGCGCAGACATAATTTAAAAATACATAAATAGCAACGTGGCCTGTATCGCGGCTATTGTGTTAGCTATCTGATTCGGCTAGCTTGTTAGCAGCGAACAAACATAATCTGCCGTGATAATTGGCTTTATACACTCAAAGTGTATAAAGTAAAACAACATGAACTCACGTAAAATAAATAGTTTATAATCTAAAACACTACACACCTCCGATTATGTTTACACAAAGACTTACTCATCTCCTGGACAGTCTTCCGATGGTCCCTGCTTGTTTCGACATGGTAGCTCCTGTGGGACTTTCTTCTGTAGATTTTCTTTTAAAAATAGTAGGAATAGCATCCGGTTTTAAAAGTCTTCTGAATCTTACTGGTAATTAGGGATGCACCGATACCAGATTTTTGAAAACCGAGTACAAGTACAAGTACTTACATTAAAGTACTTGCCGATACCAAGTACCGATACAAGTACTAATTAATATTTTTTTAAATCATTCTAATTAACTTAAACTGTTTATTTTCATTAGACACTTCAAACATAAATAAACAAAGTACATTACTATTGGTAATCTGTAAAGTATGTCCAAACTTGTACAAAAAAATAAAATGTTTTACATTTGAACTCTTACATAGTCAATGAAATGAAATGAAACTGGTATCGGGTCCTGTAGTATCGGAGCCCTTTTATGAGTACGAGTACGAGTAAACGCACATGGTATCGGACCGATACCCGATACTGGTATCGGTATCGGTGCATCCCTACTGGTAATCCTAAAGATTCTTTTATACCAGGTGCTGAAAACAATCGGCAGTGAAATGGTCGCTGCAGACATACGACTCCTGGAACCCACCGGTCCTTGTCTGGTCCATTCTTGACAAAGTTTGTCATCTTTTGGAAATTTGTGAAGGCTCACTTGTTCACTGCTGATATTAGAACACACAAATGCGCTACAACGTGACGGCATTTTTCAAGTTACACAAATAAAAGAGGCGATCCTTCAGGAAATGAATCTGTATGGCAAGCAGTTAACACACTTAACAAACGGGCAAGGCTCTGCCTTCTGCCCGTTGTCACGTCACACTGATGTGTCACCTCACACTGATGACGTATTGCAGGAATGCGCGGAATTTTAGGGGCGTATCCCAGCAAGTACCAGAGAAAAAATTAGCATAATTTAGAATAAAAATTTAATATATTTATAATTTATTATGCAAAAACGGCCAGAGCTCAATGATATAAGATATATATGTTCTGACAAATATTCAAATTTACAAAATCATGTCACAATACCTTTAAAGAGACTATTTATAGACATGACGTCATGCCCTCAAATATGAGGGCATAGACCCCAGAGAGTTAAGAGGTTGCACGATGGCATAGTTGGTAGAACTGTCACCTCTAAGCGAGAAGGTTGCTGGTTCAAGTCCCGGCCGAGGTCCTTTCTGGGTGCAGTTTGCATGTTCTCTCCCTGCATGCGTGGGTTTTTTCCAGGTACTCCAGTTTTCTCCCACAGACCAAAAACATGCGTTAGTCTGATTGATAACTCTAAATTGTCCCTAGGTGAGAAAGAGAGACTGACTGGTTGCTTGTCTCATTTGTCTCTATGTCCCTGTGATGGACTGGAGACCTGTCCAGGGTGTACCCCACCTCTCACACAGTGATTGCTGGATATGGGCACCAGTGACCCCCGTTGCTTGTCTCATTTGTCTCTATGTCCCTGTGATGGACTGGAGACCTGTCCAGGGTGTACCCCACCTCTCACACAGTGATTGCTGGATATGGGCACCAGTGACCCCCGTGACCTGAAAAGGAAGAAATGGTTAAAGATAATGGATGGATGGATATTTAAGTACAATAATTTATTTTAATGTCTTATTCTGCTGTTTTCCCTGAAACACATCAACACTAACAAGATGTTCAGAACCTGATCATCTGATCTCATTAGGAGCCAGAATCTGGTTGTGGTGCTTATCCGTCAGCTGACGATCCGCTCCAGTGTATCAAAACTTTAAATTGAACATTTAACATTTTATATGTGCTGAATTTATGGGCTTTGTCTGAAACTAGTTGAATGGTTTGTGGACCGCTCAGAGAGAAACAGGCTGCAGCTTTAAAGTCTGGTCTGCGCTGGTGAAGGTCATCCTGAACAGTGACGGGATTATCCTGCTGCTCTGGTTTGCACACTAACCCAAATCTAATCTGACTCCATCTTAATGCACTCATCACTTTTTTACAACCACATACACATTTCAATGTACTGCTGCTGCACATAAACTATGTTTTATGGCCCTCGTGGAGCTGGTATGTATCTGGGGCTGTGGGCGGTAACTGGAGTATACTGTATTTGTTATTATTATAATAATAATTATTGTTGTTACTGTATTATTAACCATTTATTTAACCAGGCAAATCCCACTGAGATCACAGATCTCTTTTGCAAGGGAGGCCTGGAGTACCTGGCAAAAACCCACAGGGAGAACAAATAAACTCAACCCAGAAATCAAATCAAATTACATAAAAATCTGAATAAACGGGCACCCAGTGATAGATTATAGAACAGTTTAATTTTTTATTTTTTTTAGAAGCGATGTTCTCTCAAGCATACATGACATACAGACTGATGTTTGTTTTGTTTAGAGTAATGTTTTCTATGATATTAGTGCTTAGTGTATTTTTTTAGTTGATGTTTTTCTTAGTTCATATCTTAGATGTTATTGTTCTTATCTTAGATTTTATTGTTGGATGTAACTGGGACCCTGCGTACATAATCTCGTTTCATCACATACGGTGCAAATGACAATAAAGATTCTCTGACTCTGACAGTGGTAACTACCCTGCTGCATGCTCAGTAATCCAGGTAATCTAACAAAGTTAAGTCAGGTCCTCTGGACGGATTCTTCTTGTTGAAACGTTCTGTCTTTAATCCAAAAGACTTCTTCAGTCTGAGGAACTGCAACAAACTCAGTCGTATAAATAACACCTTCTCATAGTGGATCAATCAGTTTGTTGTTGACATCCAGAACTAGTTGTTCACACGATAGAGGAGGACCATTGATCGACTGATCATAACTTGCTATTCACAGAGGGTTGAGTGATACTAGGAATAACAGCATTGTAAGAGGGTGATAGTTGAACATGGAGGCCTCCGTCCCCTTTAAGTACATTATCAGCCATAAGATCAGCCACAGAGCATGAAGATCTTAGTCCAGGCTAGCCTAATGGTGAGTCAAATGATGTGACTTTATTTTTTTCTTCAATCTTATCAAACAACTCTTTCTAAAAAATTACATACCTGAGTAAACGAATGCTCTAAACCAGGGGTGTTCAGACTTTTTCAGCATGCGAGCTACTTTCGAAATGATCAAGTCAAAGTGATCTACCTACTATAAAGGCCCCGTTTACACGAAAACAACCTCAGAGTCAGAGTCAGAGAGAATTTATTGTCATTTGCACCGCATGTAGTACATGTGTTGAAAACGAGATTATGTACACAGGGTCCCAGTTACATCCAACAACAAATGCAAGAGAAAAACAATAATAACATCTAGGATTAACTAAGAGAGACATCAGCTAGTAATACACTAAGCCCTAATGTAGTAGAAAAACATCATTATAAACAGCAGCACGAACATGAGTCATTATGAGCAGATGGTCACAGATGAACGCAGCAACAAGAAACAGATCAGTATCAACATGATGTGACATTTTGCAGTGTTTATTCTTATTATTTATTTATTCATGAGTCTGACAGCCTCAGGGTAGAAGCTGTTCCTCAGTCTAGTGGTTCTACATTTGATGCTCCTCAACCTCCGTCCCGAGGGGAGTGGTGCAAAGAGTGAGTGTGCTGGGTGAGTGAGGTCTTTCATGATGCAGGTGGCTCTTTTTCTGCATCTGGAGGTGTAAATGTCTGTGATGGTGGGGAGACTGACTCCCACAGACTTCTGTGCAGCCTTCACCACTCTCTGTAGAGCTTTCCTCTCTGCAACTGTGCAGCCTCCATGCCACACGTTGATGCTGGAGCACAGGACGCTCTCCACTGCACACCTGTAGAACGAGGTGAGGACTGAGCTTCTCAGACCAGCTCGTCTCAGCCGTCTGAGGAAGTAGAGTCTCTGATGACCTTTCTTGATCAGGCTGGTGGTGTTATTGCTCCAGCTGAGGTTATCATTCAAGTGTACACCCAGGTACTTGTAGCTGGAGACCACCTCCACCGCAGATCCACCTATATACAGTGGGGTGTGGGTGTGTTTGTTCCTTCTGAAGTCCACAATCATCTCCTTCGTCTTCTTCACATTCATGTGAAGGTTGTTCTCTTTGCACCAGCTCTCCAGATGTTCCACCTCCTGTCTGTAGCTGGATTCATCATTATCTGTGATGCATCCCACCACAGCTGTATCATCTGCAAACTTAACAATATGACAGCCTGGATGTGTGGCTGTACAATCATATGTGAGCAGAGTGAACAGAAGAGGGCTCAGCACACATCCTTGAGGAGAGCCAGTGCTGAGGGTGATGGTGGAAGAGGAGAAGTTGTGGATCTTCACGGACTGTGGTCTGTTTGTTAAGAAGTCTAAGACCCAGTTACAAATAGAGGGGCTTAGTCCAAGTGTGGATAGTTTGTCTATCAGAGTTTGGGGGATCATGGTGTTGAAGGCAGATGTGAAGTCCACAAAGAGCAGACGCACGTATGACCTGTGGAACCTGTGGAAACATTAGTGATTTTTCAATGTTTATTGGGGGTAATAAACAAAAAATAAGCTGGTTTACATGAAAAATGCTGTAGTTTTCATGTCAGTCGGGTTGCCAGATAAGAAATTATGAACTATAGTACAGTACTGTGGCTTTAAAATTAAAGTATTTTGACCTAACTGTTGTGTTTGCTGAGTAAAGATGTTCTGAGATTCAATTCAGTTTATTCATATAGCGTCAATTCACAAAAGAAGTACATGTAATCTCAGGGCACTGAACAGACAATATTTTTTTTATGTCATGCTACGATCTACCAGTACTACCTCAGAGATCTACCAGTAGATCGCGATCTACGTAATGAGCACCCCTGCAACGATACCAAGGGGATCATCAGCAAAATGTATACACTGCTCAGTTCATACCATGAGTCCAGTTTGGACTCTTTTAAACTGAAATGGGAAGAGGACTTGGAGGAACATGTTGGACTCAATCTGGGGAAGGATCATTAAGAACATTTACTCATCTTCAATCTGTCTGAGACATGCTGTAATTTAATTCAAGGTAGTGCACAGGCTGCACTGGTCCAAAGACAAGTTGTCCAAGATCAAGGCCGATCTGGACCCAGCATGCAATTGTTCTAAACAAACTCCAGCCACACTTCTGCATACATTCTGGATCTGTCCTAAACTGCAGACTTTCTGTTTGTTTGTCTCTCCTTTCTGTCCTCTCAAAGCCAGCCGGTCAAAGCAGATGGCCACTTGTCCTGATCCTGGTTCTGCTGGAGGTTTCTTCCTTTAAAAAGGGAGTTTTTACTTCCCACTGTTGCCATTGTGCTTGCTCAGGATGGGAGACTGCAATGAAGTGAAGATTCAACTTCTCTGCTGGATTCCTTACATAGAGAACTTTACTAATTGGCTTTTCTATGTATGTGAATTTTCTGTTCAGTGCCCTGAGACAACTTTGTTGTGAATTGGTGCTAAATAAATAAACTGAATTGAACTGAATCAACTTTTTGGCAATCTATATTTGACACCTTCTCTGGAATATGTGGTAAAACTCCCCTGATGCATTCTCAATAATCCAGGTAGAAAAATCTAAAAAAGTTAAGTCTGGTCCTCTGGACATAAAAAAAACCAAAAAAAAAAAAACCTGTTGAATGGTTTGTGGACCGCTAAAATAGTTCACCCATCACCACTCATCTCACTGTTTTGGGTGGTCCCTGTGGATATGTCCTTCAGCAAATGCGAGAGGGATGTGATTGCTTTTGGCTCCAGGAGGCTAATTTTGTGTAACAGGAAGGACCCACACACCCCAGCACATGTACAGTGTACACTCTAAACATTTGTGTGACACGGTTGAATCTGTTGCTGTGCTCTCAGTTGAACAACCTTCATGTCCCAACAATAAGAGGACAGATGAGGCTGTTGAATGTATCAGTGTGTTCAGTCAGGCCAAAGTTGGCCTAACAGTCATTATGGAAGACTTTGTTTAGCAAATTAATGTTAGCTAATGAAGCGTTCTTTCACATCCGTTTGAGAACATTGTTTTAAAAACCTGATGATTTAAAATGGACCCTCTTTCAGCTGGATGAAGACTGCTGCCTCTTTGACTCTGCCAGGGGTGTCCAAACCTGGTCCTTGAGGGCCATTTTATCTTGCATGTTTTACTTGATTCCCTGCTCCAAAACGCCTGATTTATTGGTTGAATTACTTCTTTGTGCTCTACAAAAGTCTGAATGATTCAACTCGGCTGTGTTGGAGCAGAGAAACATCTAAAGCGTGCAGGATAGCGACCCATGATGACCAGGATTGAGGACTCTTGCGCTATGCTGTATGACTGATACCACAATGGTGTACTACTTGTTGATACTGTGACTGATTGTAAGACGTAGACTTGGACCGGATCATTAGACTTGGACTGGATCATTAGACTTGGACTGGATCATTAGACTTGGACCGGATCATTAGACTTGGACCGGATCATTAGACTTGGACCGGATCATTAGACTTGGACTGGATCATTAGACTTGGACTGGATCATTAGACTTGGACCGGATCATTAGACTTGGACTGGATCATTAGACTTGGACTGGATCATTAGACTTGGACCGGATCATTAGACTTGGACTGGATCATTAGACTTGGACCGGATCATTAGACTTGGACCGGATCATTAGACTTGGACCGGATCATTAGACTTGGACCGGATCATTAGACTTGGACCGGATCATTAGACTTGGACTGGATCATTAGACTTGGACCGGATCATTAGACTTGGACCGGATCATTAGACTTGGACCGGATCATTAGACTTGGACCGGATCATTAGACTTGGACCGGATCATTAGACTTGGACCGGATCATTAGAGTGCTAGAGGTGTCAGACTCAGGCCTGGACCAGGTCTTTGAATTAAACCTGGATTGAGGAACATACTGTATTGTCCATTCTGGTTTTTCGTGGGGTTTATTCCGTGTTGGGGGAAGGGACAAGATGAACAGATGGAACAGACACACGGCCCACGACCTCCTCCCCTCCCTCTCCTCCCTCCACTTGCTGAGTCTCTGCCTAATCTGACTGGGACAGGGGGGAGGGTTGAGGGAGGGCACCAGGCTTTCACCACCGTCTCTCCTCTCCTGGCAGCAGCCGACACAGCCGCAGAGCGAAGGCATGTGGGACACGAGCAACAAAACCTCTCCCTCCCTCATGATGCTGCTAACCCGGGGCCCATCCTGAGGGTCTCGGCTGCAGGGAGCCCGGTTGGACGAGTTTCACTGCTAATCCAGCGGAGGGAGCGTGTAAAGACAACCTGTTGGACTCTGGGGGAGTCCTTCTTTGGCAGGCCTTTCTAAGGTTCTCTTCTGGCCTCCTCGAGGATGTGAGCATCTTTGTAGGCTCTTGGAGGAAAAGTTGTTTGTGCTCGGAGTTCATGGCCAAATGTAGAGTGGTGGTGGGCGAGGACAAGCTGTTCAGAGGCACCATGTCCGCCTCGCAGGGGATGAGCCGCACCGGCGTCTACAGCTACTTCCTGAACACGGTGGCCTATCAGGTGAGAGCTGCTGAGGAGCCCAGGGCCCAAAGGTTCTGCAGAGGAGAGCCAAGAGTTTTCTATCCGGTAAAAGTTTTTGAAACTAAACTTTCAGTAGTGACGAGGCTGGTCGAGGGGATTAAATATTCATGAAATTTGAGGAATATTGTTGGTCGTTTCCAGTGCATGCTTTGAGTGGAAGAGGAAGTTAAATGATTTGTGGAGGTAAAATTAGCATCAAATCAGTGTAAAACATTTTGCTATAGAGGAGAAAGCAAACATCTTTTTGTGCTGCTGGGCTGGATTATTATGACAGCTGGATTATTATGACAGCTGGATTACTGTGTAAGGAACATTACAGTGTTGGCTCTAATCACCTGGACTCATTCTTCACATGTTCAACAATAACCTGAAAGGTATCCAGTACCTACAGTGTTACTGTGGTAAAACAAAAAGTACATAATATCCCTTGTTTCGGAGGAAAGACGAAACGTTTCTACAATTTTTTTTTCTTAGTTTGTTTTTTGAACATCCAGAGGACCAGACAACTGTTTTTAGAGGTCCCTTCAGGATGACACTATGCTGAATAAAAACAACGATTATGGTAAAAGAAAGTTCAGTAAGATAAAAAAAAGCTACATTTCAGGATTACGGAAATCTAACAAGGTACATTTTTCATTCATTCAACCTTTATTTATCCAGGTTAGTCTCATTGAAGCACAAGGACTCATTTACAAGAGAGACCTGTTTTAGACAAAACCACAGATAAGGTACAGACTGCAATAGACAACAATAAGATGCAAATTAAATTAAAATAGGTAGTGTTATAAAACCACATAAAATCAAGGTGCCATGCAAAACAAAATGAAACACTAAAAACAGGAACATGTTTGCATTGATTTTTCTATTGAACTTATCAAAATTTTAATATCCTCTAAAGAAACGAAAGTGGACAGTAGTGGTGTGCGATACTGCAAAATTGGGTATTGATCAAAACTAAATAAATACAGGTCCAGTATCACCAATACTGATATAATACTTTTTTTAAGTCAAATTTATTCATTTTAAAATACAGCACAAAACAATCCCACAAATTAGGCTTACAGTACAACTTATAAATAAAATGAAGGGTAGCAGAAAGAAGAAAAAATCTTATTATATCTGCCCCCTTTTTCAAACAATCAAATCAAACAACAATCATCTGCAAGTAACAGAACAAAAAAATAATAATAATTCACTATAATTATCGAACTACAATACAACGTAACAGTATTTCATATATATTTTTGCAGTAATTCAGTTTTAATAATTTTCTTGAATGTAAACATTGATTTTGCATTTTTTACTTCATTCTCCAAACCATTCCACAATCCAATTCCCTGGAATGAGGTTGACCGACCCTTCAAACTGGTTCGGGTTTAACAAATATTTCTGTTCCCTTGAGATTATAATAGCTTTGTCGTTTAAAAAAAAATATTTGGATATTCAAAGCATTATAATGAGCTCTTTACATAACTGACAAAATATTATAATCCACTAAGTCATAGAACTTCAATAACTGCAGATGATTTTAAATGATTACATTGAATTCTGATGACATTTAAGCGTTTTGTGATTTTTCCTTCATATCGTTTATTAGTTAAAACCCAGAATAGAATTAGGCAAAGTTTATAAGTAAATAAAAAATATTTTATTATCATAAGTTTTTTTTTTCTTTTTCTGAAGGTTTAGTAACAAAACCATTTCTCCCATACCTTGTGATGGCTGGATTTTTTTCCCCTTACTCAAGAATAAATTAAAACATTGGCCCTCATTCACGAAAATGTTCGTATTTTTATCCTAAATTTCTCCTACTTTTGTTCGTACGAAGCGTTCGTACGAACATGCCACGTCAGATTCAACAAAGTCTTCTATCCTGAGGAAACGTGTGTAAATGGGTTGCGTAAATTTAATGAATCCCACCTGTTCTAAACAGCTGCGCGTGCACGCGAGAGGTTATTTACATAATTCCCACCCCTCAAAACACCATATAAGGCCACGTTTCCTGCCTTCTGACAGCAGGAAGTGTCCATTCATTCAAACTCAAGAAGTAAAAGGAGGAACTTCACGCGTTCGGAGATCTGCTCTCAGTCGCGCTGTGGCTACCCCCCACCCCCCACCCCCCGCAAGTGTCGGATGGTCAAATATCTTTAATTTTAGTGTACTGTGTTACATTATAGTTTCACTTATTCAGAAGAGCTGTGGCGCACCGCTACCCCCCACCCCCCGCAAGTGTCGGATGTGTTTTTGAACAGAAGCATTTTAAAATGTCTCGAAACTACAGTTAACTTCATATTAATATTGTAGTGCATATGTTTTGTCTCCCGTGGGTCGTACAGTATCAGAAATCAAGAATAAATGGTTTGATCTGAAAATGGCTTCAAACAAACGTCTCGCCGCAGCACGGACAGGAGGTGGTCAAGGAATAGTCTGAGATGGTGGACAATAAATGCCACGCTGCAAGACGCGTGCCAACATGTTTTGCAGCACAAATGGGTCATGCGCGCACCTCCTGGTCAGCGCGCAACCACATTCTGCAGGTTATATTTCGAATCAGATATAATAATCAATTGCTCCGATGGTGTTTGGCACAAGATCAGTCTTAATTCGTACTTGTTCTGCGGCGGTGTATGGGGATTTTATGTACCTGGGTGTTAATATGAGGAGGGCTTTGATGACCAAGGGGAGCGCACGACTCACTGAAGCCTGCGCGACACACCAGACAAATTAAACTTAAAATTATAATTCTAATTCAAACAGAATAACCTATTGTCAAGAATAATTATGGTGCGTGATTTTTTTAAACCCAAAATATTTTCTAAATAACGAAATATGAAGTTATTCGTGGAGAAGATCCGTCTGGATGACAGCAGACTGACGCTCCTAAATTATACGACAGGTCCGGACCACTCGTAAATTTTGTTCGTACAGTATCTGAAAAAAAATCCTAGGATACAAAAACATTGTTGAATGCCACAAATGATCCTAAATCACTCGTACGCACAGTTTAAGAATAAATCTGTGCGTACGAACGGTTTGTGAATGAGGGCCATTGTGCTCAGAAACTATGATAATTAAATAAAAATTATCCCTTCATTGTACCTCTTTTCTGGATTTTTTTTCTTAAATAAAGTACCTGTACAAAGTTATCACATCGCAACAAATGTTGTAAAACAGTAAAATATATTTAGGATATAAAGGAATAAAACTAAATGTCTCCCCTTAAGTGAAATTTTTTCTGTTTGAAAAAAATAACTACAAATCAAAAATAATTATTGAAAATTCAATAAATAAAGTGTAAATAACAAAACAACCTCCAAAGCCTTGAGTTCACAGAAATATTCCCAGAAGCCTCTCTGTGGGCCCTGCCCGACTTTATAAAGTTGCTCTGTAAGCGGCACTCACACATTCGGCTCGCATCTTTGATGAAACCGCAGCAGTGCATACAGGAGAGAAACTGAAGCTAAAGTATTGATCTCATTACACTGGTATTGATCAATATCAATAACCATGTTGGTATCGATACTATCGATATTTGGATCATGGATCCGCCCACCTCTAGGGGACAGATTCAGATCTTGTTACAAGGTGTTCCAGGTCACAGGGAGGAAAAGCCTTTTTGCTGAGTTTAGTCCGCACTGAGGGAACACTGCAGGTAATGATGGCCTGAGAGTGCACGTTGTAACTGCACTGATGACGTGACATGTGGGAGGAGATATAAGAAGGCAGCAGACCAAGAAGTGATTTAGAGATGAAAATGAACCAGTGAGAGAGTCTAAATGAAGTTAATGATGTCCAACAGTGATGGTACAGTATAGTTACAACCAGTTATGAATCTTAGCGGGGCACAGTAGACAGTATTCAACAGCTGCAAGCAGCTGGCAGGGGCATTCATGTAAATAATGTCACCATAGTCAGCGGCCGGTAGGAAGGTAGCAGCTACAAGGCGGTTTCAGGCATTCAGAGTTAAACAAGATCTATATCTGAAAAAGAAACCCAGGTTTCAATTTAAGTTTCTTTATCAGATTTTTGACATGAGGCTTAAAAGAGAGATGTGCATCGACCAAAATTCCCAAGTATTTGTAAGAATCCACAAACTCAATAGGAACACCATGGATAAGATAGGACGAAGGACTGCTGGTACCAACTTTGTGTTTGAAAACAACATCCCTTTGGTTTTGTCAGCATTTAGCACCAGACTGAGACAGAACAAGTCTGACTGAATGATGTCGAATGTAAACTGCAGAAGCTGGAAAATCTTAGCAACTTTTTAAACTCAACAATAAACAACTTTATCGTCAGCATAGAGATGTAAGGAGGGGTCATGAATGTTCTGACCTACATTACATATACTGTATATATATATATTTTTTTCTTCCATTTACCCTTTATTTATGCAGGTTAATCTCATTGAGCCACACAAACTCATTTTCAAGAGAGACCTGTTTAGGGAGCAGATGATGGGGTTTGAGGGCCTTGCTCAGGGGCCCAGGGTGGGGCGAATGAGGGTGGAGACAGCCAGGTGTGGGTGTTTCACCTTTTTCCACCCATATTTTTTGGATGTTATCGGTACCAGGGCTTGAACCGGCGAGCTTCTGATCACAGGCCCACCGTCTCTAACCACTGCACCACCACTCCCCCATACATATTGCATACAGAGTGGGTCCTAAGACAGGGCCTTGTGGTACACCATTATTGACAGTTAAATAGCTAGAAGTACCAACATCGAAAACACCAGAAGAAAACGTTCTCCTTAATAATATTAATTAAAATGTCTTCATAAATGTTTTGAACATGACTGGTATATGTTTTTTGTGGTGATCGTTGCTGTGAGTTGTTCACTGTTGTCAAGACCAGCTTCTTTCAGCTCCGTCTGCTCTCCAAAGTCAAGTCATTTCTCAGCCGTGGTGATCTAGAGAAGGCCATCCATGCCTTTGTGACCTCCAGACTTGATTATTGTAATGCTTTGTATGTTGGTATTAATCAATCCTCCATCTCCCGTTTACAGCTTGTACAGAACTCTGCCGCGCGCTTTTTGACCAACACACGAAAATATGAACACATCACTCCTGTCCTGTCCTCTCTACACTGGCTCCCGGTTCAGTTCAGGATACAGTTCAAGCTGCTGCTGTTTGTTTTCAAAGCTCTGAATGGACTTGCTCCTCTGTACATCTCAGAACTTTTGAAAGCCCATCAGCCCGGCAGAGCTTTACGATCTGCCAGTCAACACCTGCTGGAGGTGCCTCGCTCAAGGTACAAACAATGGGGAGACCGGTCATTTTCTGTTGCCGGCCCAAAAGCCTGGAACAGTCTCCCCCTTGAGCTGCGTGCCACCTCTGATCTGACTCTGTTCAAAACCAGACTGAAGACCCACTTGTTCAAAAAAGCTTTCAGTGTGTAACTTTTATTACTTTTGGTATTTTAATATGTAGCATTTTTTATTTCCATTGCCTTTTTATTTCCACTTGTTCAAATAAGCTTCCAGTGTGTAACTTTTATTACTTTTGGTATTTTAATATGTAGCATTTTTTATTTCCATTGCCTTTTTATTTCCACTTGTTCAAATAAGCTTCCAGTGTGTAACTTTTATTACTTTTGGTATTTTAATATGTAGCATTTTTTTTCCATTACCTTTTTATTTCCACTTGCTCAAAAAGCTTTCAGTATGTAACTTTTATTACTTGTGTTATTTTAGTATGTAGCATTTTTTATTTCCATTGCCTTCTTTTATTGCTGTTGTTTCTTATTCTATTTTCATTGATTTATTGTTCCAGTTTATTCATCTTTTTATCCTGTTAAGCACCTTGGTCAATGCAAGGCATTGTAGGAAGGTGCTATACAAATAAAGTTTATTATTATTATTATTATTATTATTACTTTAAGTTGTGACCAACAATTCACCATAATGTGCTTCTTTAAACAATTCAGGCATTTTTGTTTTAATTAAAAAGTTTTGAAGATAATTTGTGAATAAAGCAAATAAACAAAATGAGGTTCAGCTGCAACACCATACTGTACTTGTTCCTTTCTGCTTCAGTACTCTGAACTGCTGCTTTATGCAGATTTAAGTTAAAAAAATGTATTTCCACTTCTTGGTAATAGTTATTCAACTTCTTTGTGTCTTTTTTTGGCCAGTTTTTACTTGATTTTACAATTTTCAATTATTTCCTGCTGTCAAATGGTGAAAATGGGCTTTACCATTTTTGACAAAATTGATGAGATCACCACTCCTGGAGGATGTTCTTTCAGTTGTCTAGTTTTGTCTAAACAAGCAGACAGAAATATTGTTTTTCATAATTCCAACTTTCTCGGAATAAGAAACAATAAAAAGTAGAAGTAAATATAATTGTTGTAGTGAATAACAGTTTTTAGATCAAGTAGAGGAAAACCTATGGAACTATAATAAAAGCACGACTCCATCAGTACTTTGTTGCACCTCCTCTGTCTTTTCTAACATCTTGAATTCTCTGAGTCATGGACCGAGCTGATGACAAACAGAACTCTTCATCAATCTGACTCCAGATGTCTCTCAGTGCTGTTCTCAGATCAGCTCTGCAGGTTGGAGTTGTGTCATCTTTCTTTAACTTCCACCAGACGTTTTCAACAGGACTGAGATCATGATTGTTGCAGGTCAAACTGGTCTTATTTTCTTTCAAGGAAAGTTTTCTTGTTCTTTGTCCTGTGGCGGGATGCGTTATCATCGTAAAGAATCGAGTCATCGTCAACAAACATCCTTTCAACAGATTGAATAAGAAAAGGGTCAGAAGTTTCAGTGTATACTTTTGTTTTTTATTGAATATGTGATGGGTGGCACAGTGGCACCGTTAGTAGAGCTGCCACCTCTCAGCGAGCAGGTTACAGGTTCGAATCCCAGCTGGGGACCTGTCTGGGTGCAGTTTGCATGTTCTCTCCATGCATGCATGGGTTTTCTCCAGGTACTCTAGTTTCTTCTCACAGAACAAAAACATGCATGTTAGACTGATTGGTGACTCTAAATTGTCTCTAGGTGTGAGAGAGTGACTGGTTGTTTGTCTTGTTTGTCTCTGTGTGTCCCTGATGGACTGGAGACCTGTCCAGGGTGTCCTCCGCCTCTCGCACAGTGACTGCTGCATATGGGCACAAGTGACCCCCCATGACCTGAAAAGGAAGAAGTTGTTAAAATATAATGGATGGATGACTATGTGATGGCTTCCACATCCCTCGTGTCTTTACGTGACCTGACCTGTCATCCCGTCACCACAGTCCATGTTGGCTTCCCTTCAGTTCACAGCTTCATTTGACTTCTCTCTCTCAGTAAAACTAATTTCTTTAGGGTGAGTTTTTACGGTTCCGACCCAGACATGGACTCCAGTTTCCACAGAAATGTCACAAAAGGTGGCATGTCTGTGAGAAATGTCAGTTCTCCACTTACAGTGGGATGTTTCAGTCTAAAACTCATGAGAGGTGGCGGGTGATATGCATTCCTTCTTCTAATGTTACGCCTTTTTGATGTCTTGATTATCTATCACAGAATTGCATTTTGTGAGCTTGCACTTTGTCAGTAATTTGGTTCATCGATAAAGGAAAGAAGAGCAGGAGAGAGAGAGAGAGAGATTGCTACACATTTTATGATTAGCTGCAAGAGGTTTGTCTGTGAATGAACAAAAACAACAGATTTGTTGGTACCCTTAAACAGATTATTAATCCTTGTGTTATGGTCGTGTTTCAAACTAAGTGTTGGTGTATTTAAGGTGCCTTCAAGCTTTTTGTCAGTCATTCAGTCTGTTTAAGGGGAATAAACAGTTTGGT
>JBBPBX010011944.1:34833-49294 GCA_038048925.1 Garcialebias charrua | reverse complement strand
AAGAGATCCGACCAGGCACTAACAACCTTCATCTGCGGAACACGCCTCTTTTTCATCTGACAGCTCGTAGGGTCAAGTAGCTGTGTCTTCTTAAACTCATCTCTTGTCTCTGATTGGCTCATTTCAAAGTCAAAGTCAACTTTATTGTCAGATCTGCAATATGTACTGTACAGGACATACACAGGACCGAAATTGCGTTTCTCTCAGTCCCTCGGTGCAACAGTAAACATCTAAACATTGAAACACTGAAACATATAATAATAGACATAAGCATAAAATAGTAAAACTAACACTGTCCTGAGTTTTTTTGCATAGTGGTATAAGAGTATGAAAATTTACACCAACTCTAAAACTAAAACATTAAACATTTAATGAACATAATACTGTCCTGAGTTTTTGCATACTAGTATAAAAAAAGAGTATAAAAAGTATAACTAAAATAAACTAAAGGTTTCTAGCATTGACATTTGCAAAGTGGCAAAGCAGCGTATGAGTTAATGTACACAGTATATGTATGAGGTAGTAGTTGATGTTGTTATAGAGGCAAAAAGTGGCATATGCAGTAAGGCACATTGGGCATCCCTAAATAAGACCGTTCAGAGCACACTGTATATGTATCAGCAGTGGTGTAGATATTAGAGTAGTGTAAATGTAAACAGTAGTAATTACATGTAAGCAGTAGTAATAAAAGTAAACAGTATTAATAAATGTAAACAGAGAATGTAAACAGTATTATGATTATAGGCAGTGATGTAATACAAACATTAGTGCAAGTATGAGAAGTAGTGCAAACTGTATGAGCACATGACCGAGAGTTTAGTGAATAACCCGTTTGATGACACAGAGTCCAGTGTTAAAATCTTTGTGTTGTGTGGTAATGTGTGAGAAAGTTTTAGTGTTAAGGCAGTTCAAATGGGAGGGGGGGCAGAGCAGGCAGAGTGTTTAGCATCCTGACTGCCTGATGAACAGAGCTGTCTCTCAGTCTGCTGGTTCGAGCCTGGAGACTCCTCAGTCTCCTCCCTGATGGCAGCAGTCTGAAGCAGCTGTGTAGTGGGTGTGTGGGATCACCTGCCATGCAGTGGGCTTTCCGAGTGAGGCGTTTGCTGTGTAAGTCCTGCAGTGAGGGCAAGGAGGTGCCGACGATCTTCTCAGCTGCTTTCACGATGCGCTGGAGGCTCTTGCGGCATGATGCAGTACATGCACCAAACCACACCGTGATGCAGCTGGTCAGGACACTTTCTATGGCACCCCTGTAGAAGGTGCACATGATGGGGGTTGAAGCTCCAGCCCTTTTCAGCTTGCGGAGAAAGTAGAGGCGCTGGTGAGCCTTCTTGGCCAGTGCTGCAGTGTTCCTGCTCCAGGACAGGTCCTTTGAGACGTGCACTCCCAGGAACTTGGTGCTGTCCACTCTCTCCACTGCGGTGCTGTTGATGGTCAGAGGGGCATGTTGGGCATCCCTCTTCCTGAAGTCCACAACAATCTCCTTTGTCTTCTCCACGTCATTTCTCCACGTCATTTCTGACCCAATCATCTTATTCCCTGATTGGCTCATATATGATCTAGCATCCATTTTGAAAACTTTTCAACCATTTTGAAGACTTTTCAAATGCCAGTACAGTTTGTCCCCTTTTTGCAGCTTGTGGTTTTTACGGAGCTAACGGCTTGACAGCGGACCTCCACTTCCTTTCTGTGTACGGTATGCTTGACAGATGTTGATAATAATAATACTTTATTTATAAAGCCCTTTAAAACAACCACAGCTGCAACAACGTGCTGTACGTATAAAATCAAGAATATTTAAACAAACAAAAAAACAGTTGTTAAAACATTAAAATCAATAAAAACAGTGCAGAGCAAAATTCAGTCTGTGCTAAAAGCCAGGGAGTAAAAAAATTGTAAAAAAGCATTTTAAAAATGGACATTGAAGGAGCTTATCTGATGGAAGAGGGAGATTGTTGCACAGTCTTGGAGCAGCAACAGAAAAAGCTCTGTCCCCTCTAGCACCAAGCCTGTTGCGACAGGAGCTGGCTGCGGGTCACCGGTCACTGCAGCTAGCTGCTGCTAGCTGTGGGTCTTAGGCCTCCTCTCAGACCCAGGACCTGCCTCCAGCCCATGTCGTTCCCCCTGGCTCGAACCTCCCTCAGAAGTGTCACTCACACTAACAATAAATCAAAGAAACATGAATTCAGTTTTACAATTGTATTAAAATCAAGGCAGGAAAAGTTTACAGTTTACAGTGCTGGCCTGTCCGGTACACAACAAGAGATCAGAAACCAGAAGGGCCGATGTCCCATGTCATTACTGATCTATAGGCCCTAGACTCCTCCTTCACAGAAGGGAAGCACAACCTGTCACGTGTATGAGGGGGTGTGACTAAGTGTGATCTCAATGGATCTTACGTGGTTTGACATGTAAGGAAAAATGAGACAGTGCTTCAAAAGCCTTTCTGCGTGATGTAGCAAGCAAAAGGACTCTATTCCTTGACGGATATTGAATCCCTAAGAGTCTCTTTTTAGAGTTGCTGGCCCCGTTCAACCCAGTCAGAACCGGTTCATAATTTCATTTTAATCCCGGCTCTGAGCAGATTAAAAAAAAATCTCAGGACCAGTCTAGATAATTTACTAACAGTCAACAGAACAAGTCATCAGTCCTGAGCTCTGGAAAACAGGAGGATGTTGATGCTGACCCAAAAGGAGTACTAATGGAGGAAAATACACCCCCCTCCCAACATTACTATAAAATAAGTTTGTCAGTTTCGTAAAAATCTAAAATGTGCAGGGGTTTTTTTTTTCAAAAAGACCCTTAAAAAGTAAAAAAATAAATTTGTTTATCTTTATTTCAGGCTGAGACAGCTCTAAAGACTGACTAGTTTTTTGTGGAAAACTATTTTAAACTAGTATTTTTAATCAGTTAATTAAAGTGGTTGATCTCCCCATTGAGGAACATGATACAGGTAGTCCTCGACTTACGACGGAGTTCCGTTCCTATGCTCCATCGTATAGCGAATTTTGACGTAACTCGAAACATACGTCCAAACTACACCTTATACGAACAGTACTGTACTGTATTTTACCAAGCACTTAGCCTATCCTAACACAGTACCCTACATAATTCTCAAAAAACATACATTTGGAGCCATAATGAAGGGAAAAAAGAGTTAATAACCTACTGGGAGCTGGTGAAGCCTTCCTCCGTCTGTTAGCATGTTAGCTCTGTGTTCCTCCAACATTTGAGGCTGCCTGTACTTAGCGCGGTCCAGAGTGTTTACAGTAAGGCCTGTTAGCATGTTAGCTCGGTGCTCCTCAGGTCCAAAGCCACTGCTCCGCTGTTTCTGCCGTCAAGCTCCCGCTGTTTCTGCTGTCAAACCAGAAGTAAAACCGGAACTCGGCCTTTCAAAATATTTTTTTTTCAAAATAATTGTTTTTTGTTTTGTTTGTTTTTTAATGGAGATGCGTGCCATAACCACGAAACGTCGTAACTCAAGACAGTCGTAAGTCGAGGACTACCTGTAGTTATAAAGTTAACATGTTAAAACCATCTTGTTCAAATGTTCACAATATGATGCTTTTGAAGTCGTTCAGATTTCATGATCTTGTTTGTAGTTACAGAAAACAAAGTGAAGTTTTTGAGCTGCATGCATTCAGCTGGGACGGCTGCAAGATAAAGAATAAAAATGTTCTTTGTGAAATAATTCTTTATTGGATTTATTAAAATGTATGTTATTTCATGCTACAAAATTGATTGACAGCTGCTGCTGCAAGAGTGATTTTGTCATTAAGTAACTCAGTTGAATTCAAAAGGGTGATATTAAAAAAACTTATCATGTGGTCCTTTGCTCAGAACAGAATACATGTACCGGTAACTTAAAATTGCAATTTTTTTCTGCCTTTTAAAATGGTTATTTTGTAGTAATATGCTTATATTATCATTGTATATGCAGACAAAAAATTTATTGTGAGGGTAAAATACTGTGTGTGTGTGTGTGTGTGTGTGTATGTGTGTGTGTGTGCGCACGCGCATGTGTGTGTTGAAGTAACATTGTCCTTAATATACTGTACATGTGTTTCAGTGCTTCCTGCCTGTTTGTTGCTGATTAAAAGAAGAAGCTCCTCAAGTTTGAAGGTCTGATGTGGCTCAGCGGGATCCAGAGCCTCTTATTGTAGAGTGGAAGAGAAGACCCTTGGACCAGTCTGGTGGGAGACTAAGTCAGTATGGAGGAGATTGATAACAGGTTTTTGGTCGCTATAGTTCCTGTAAAGAGTGAGGAGGATAAAAAAAAACTTTCCAGGAACCCAGATTTAAAGACTCACAGTTCAAGCTCTTCAAAGACTGACGTTAATGAGGATGATGAAGAAGATGGTGGAATGACCAATCCTGACTCTCCACTAAAGAACTCCTCATACTCTGAATCAGAATATGAAGACAGTATGAAAGACTGGAAGGAGAGCGGGGCTCCTGAATCAGAAGTAAAAACTGTCAACAAATCTTTGAGCTGCTTTGAGTGTGGTAAGCAGTGTGTCAGTAACCGGACTCTTCAGAAACGTATGACAAGTCGTTCAGAAGTGAAGTCTTCAAGCTGTATGCTTAAAAAGAAATGTATTGGAGAGAAGAAAAATATAGAGTCACCCAGGAAAGTCCAGGCAAGGCCAAAATCAATAAGCTGTTATGACTGTGGTAAAATATTTACTTGCAACTCACATCAAAACACACACATGAGAGTCCACACAGGAGACAAACCATTTCTGTGTGATCTTTGTGGACAACAATTTGGTGAAGTTTGTGGACAAAGTCTGAAGACGCATTTAAACAGACACTTGATAATCCACACAGGAGAGAAACCTTTTCCTTGTGAACTTTGTGAACGAAGATTTAGTCGGAAGACGACTTTAAAGTCCCACATGAGGGTCCACACGGGAGACAAGCCGTTTACTTGTGAACTTTGTGGACATAGATTTAGTCGAAAGACAACTTTAAAAGCTCACATGGGAGTCCACACAGGAGACAAACCGTTTTCTTGTGAAGTTTGTGGACAAAAATTTTGTCGGAAGACAAATTTAGACAGACATATGAGAGTCCACACAGGAGAGAAACTATTTCCTTGTGAACTTTGTGGACGAAGGTTTATTCATAAGACACATTTAGATACACACATGAGAATCCACACAGGAGACAAACCATTTCTGTGTGATCTTTGTGGACAACAATTTGGTCAGAAAGCAACTTTAAAGGAACACATGCGAGTCCACACAGGAGACAAACCGTTTCCTTGTGATCTTTGTGGACGGAGATTTAGTCATAAGACAACTTTGAATGAACACTTGAGAGTCCACACTGGAGACAAACCGTTTCCTTGTGAAGTTTGTGGACAACGATTTAGTCGGAAGACGCATATAAACACACATATGAGAGTCCACACAGGAGACAAGCCGTTTCCTTGTGATCTTTGTGGACAAAGATTTAGTCGGAAGACATCTTTGAACGAACACTTGAGAGTCCACACTGGAGACAAACCGTTTCCTTGTGAAGTTTGTAGACAAAGTTTTCGTCGGAAGACGCATTTAAACACGCACATGAGCGTTCACACAGGAGACAAACCATTTCCTTGTGATTTTTGTGGACAAAAATTTAGTAGGAAGATAACTTTAAATGAACACTTAAGAGTCCACACGGGGGACAAACCATTTCCTTGTGAAGTTTGTGGACAAAGATTTAGTCATAAGACACATTTAAACATGCACATGAGAGTCCACACTGGAGACAAACCGTTTCCTTGTGAACTTTGTGGACGAAGATTTAGTCGAAAGACGACTTTAAACCAACACTTGAGAGTCCACACTGGAGACAAACCGTTTACTTGTGAAGTTTGTGGACAAAGGTTTAGTCGGAAAGCACATTTAAACGACCACTTGAGAGTCCACACTGGAGACAAACCATTTCCTTGTGAAGTCTGTGGACAAAGATTTAGTCAGAAGACACATTTAAACACACACACAAGAGTCCACACTGGAGATAGACCGTTTCCTTGTGAAGTTTGCGGACAAAGATTTAGCCTGAAGAAAAATTTTGACAGACACACGAGAATCCACACAGGAGTAAAAACTTTCCAAATGTAAGTATTAGGGCTGGGTGATATTCAACCTTTATTTGTGCAGGTTAATCTCATTGAGCCTCGGGGACTTTGATCTTCTTCTTTTGGCTTTTCCCTTTTCAGGGGTCGCCACAGCGAGTCATCCTCCACCTCTGTCCTCTGCATCCTCTGTCCTCACTCCAACTACAGTACCTTCATGTCCTCTCTAACTGCATCCATATATCTCCTCTTTGTCTTTTTCCTGCAGCTGCATTTCTAACATCATTCTGCCAGTATACCCACTGTCCCTCCTCTGGACATGTCCAAACCACTGCCCCTCCTCTGGACATGTCCAAACAACTGCCCCTCCTCTGGACATGTCCAAACCACTGTCCCTCCTCTGGACATGTCCAAACCATCTCAGTCTGGCCTCCCTCACACATGTACTCTTTCTTACTACGGCTGACTTTCATTCCTCTTCTTTCAAGTGATTACCTCCACCTCTCCAAGTTATCTTCCACCTGTTCCCTGTTCTCACCACAGATCACAATGTCATCTGCAAACATCATAGTCCATGGGGATTCCTGCCTGACCTCATCTGTTAGTCGGTCCATCACCAGAGCAAACAAGAAGGGGCTCAGAGCTGATCCTTGATGCACTCCCACCTCCACCTTGAAGCTATCTGTCACTCCTACAGCACATCTCACCACTGTCCTGCTGTCCTCATACATGTCCTGCTGTCCTCATACATGTCCTGCTGTCCTCATACATGTCCTGCTGTCCTCATACATGTCCTGCTGTCTTCATACATGTCCTGCTGTCTTCATACATGTCCTGCTGTCCTCATACATGTCCTGCTGTCCTCATACATGTCCTGCTGTCCTCATACATGTCCTGCTGTCCTCATACATGTCCTGCTGTCTTCATACATGTCCTGTACCAGTCTAACATACTTTTCTGCCACTCCAGATTTCCTCATGCAATACCACACCTCCTCTCTTGGCACCCTGTCATATGCTTTTTCTAAATCCACAAACACACAATGGAGTTCTTTCTGACCCTCTCTGTACTTCTCTATCAACATCCTCAAAGCAAAGATGGCATCTGTGGTGCTCTTTCTTGGCATGAAACCATACTGCTGCTCACAGATAGTCACCTCTTGTCTAAGCCTTCCTTCCACAACTCTCTCCCAGATCTTCATCGTGTGGCTCATCAACTTAATTCCCCTGTAGTTGCTACAACTCTGTACATCACCCTTGTTCTTAAAAATGGGAACCAGCACACTTCTTCTCCATTCTTCAGGCATTTTCTCACCCTCAAATATTCCATTGAATATTAATTTCTGACACTTCCAGTTCTGTCTCCTTTCTTTTTGTCCATGTCTCTGTCTCCAGACCATACAACATAGCTGGTCTCACCACTGTCTTGTAAACTTTTCTATTGAATTGAATATTCCATTGAATATTTGAGTCAAAAACCTCACTGCCATCTCTCCAAGACATTTCCAAACCTCCACTGGTATGTCATCAGGTCCTACTGCCTTCCCCTTCTTCATTCTTTTCAGAGCTTTCCGGACTTCACCCTCACTAATCTTTCCCACTTCCTGGTCCACAGTTTCTATGACCTCCACTCTTCTTTCTCTTTCATTCTCTTCATTCATTAGCTCCTCAAAGTAATCCTTCCATCTTCCCATCACACTCTCCTCACTTGTTAGAACATTCCCATCTTTAATAAGCCTAACCTGCTGCACATCCTTTCCAGCCTGATCCCTCTGTCTTGCCAATCGGTACAAGTCCTTCTCGCCCTCTTTAGTGTCCAGTCTCCCATACAACTCATTGTACGCCCTCTGCTTTGCCTTAGCTACTTCCCTCTTTGCTCTATGTCCCATCTCCTTATATTCCTGTCTCCTCTCTTCAGTCCTCTCACTGTCATATTTCTTCTTGGCTAATCTCTTTCTTTGAATGGCGTCCTGCACTTCACTATTCCACCACCAGGTTTCCTTATCATCCATTCTCTGTCCAGATGACACACCAAGTACCTTCCTACCTGTCTCTCTAATTACTGTTGCTGTAGTAGCCCAGTCACTTGGAAGCTCTTTCTTACCACCCAGAGCCTTTAACAGCTCATCTCTGAATTTCTCACAACATTCTTCCTTCTTTAGCTTCCACCATTTGGTCTTCTTCTCTGATTTTACTCTTTTTCTCTTCTTCACAACAACAGTCATTCTACACACAACCATCCGATGCTGTCTGGCCACACTCTCCCCTGCCACAACCTTACAGTCTCCAATCTCCCTCAGGTTTCCTCTTCTACACAGAATGTAGTTGACCTGTGTACTCCTTCCTCCACTCTTATAGGTCACTCTATGTTCCTCCCTCTTTTGGAAATAGGTATTGACTATAGCCATTTCCATTCTCTTGGCAAAATCCACCACCATCTGTCATTCCTGGTTTCTTTCCTTGACACCAAACCTACCCATCACTTCCTCATGTCCTCTGTTTCCTTCACCAACATGTCCATGGACCATACCAAGCTCCGCCCACAGGGCCACGTTTCATTGGCTAATGCCCATTTCACGTCACAGCGCAGCTACCAGGGGTGTGACCGTCTCACAAACGGAAGCTACAGTAGTAATGAACACATGCTAATTTACCCTGATGCATGCTCAATAATCCAGGTAGAAAAATCTAAAAAAGCTAAGTCTGGTCCTCTGGACCAGAGGAATGTCCAGAGGACCAGACTTAACTTTTTTAGACATGCTAATTTACATTGTGAGCTTGTGCGCGACCGCATTTTCCGATACTGATACAACTTGTACACCTTGAAGCCTGTCTGTTACACAGTCTTACGTTAGCTGAAAAGATCAATATGCAATGTGTACCGTATCTAACATACATTAAAGATTTCAGTCTACCTAAAGAGGCTCTTCACTAAACTGTAATCGTGTTAGCCACGCTAGCACCGAGCACCGTGTATCAGACCAAGGCACACTCAAACTTTTGCCAACAACAGAAATCACTGATTTAAAAAGTAACCCTCAAAACCATGAATGCCCGACTTACCCAGCCTTGCAGAACAATAGGCATCAGTGATCTTGTCCACAGCTGTAATAATGCTGAGGGTGTGAGGAGCTGCTGTTTTTCTCATCGACCGGTAGCATTTAGCTGTGACGCGCACGCTGTTGGAGGCATCGCGTGGCTCAAACAAATTTATTACGTCCAAAAAAAATAACATGAACTTGTTGGTTCCCCTGTCCATTGTCGTGGCTGATATTTTCTTGAAATCCGGCAGAAATGATACACTAATCAACTCAGAAATACTCTGCAGAGTGTCAGTCGACGCCATGTTTCCATTGAAACTAAGCTGTGCGAGGCTGTTTGTGAGACGTGCAGCCATGTTGGAATTCAGGGGGCGTTTCTGGGCAGAGCTTGGTAAGGTCCATTCAGGTCTGCTCCAATCACCACTCTCTTCTCCCTGGGAATATTCTCTATCACTTCATCCAGATCTTTCTCCTCCCCATCACATACAACCTGTGGAGCATAACCACACTGACTATGTTTAGCATCAGACCTTCTACTTCTACCTTCAGACACATCACCCTATCTGACACTCTCCACCTCTACTACATTCTTTGCCAACTCCTCCTTCAGGACCACCCCACTCCATTTCTCCTATTTCTAAACTTGAGAAACTGGTCTCTTCTGTCCCCAGACGTCTGTTGAGTGTTGTAAGAAGAAGGGGGGATGCCACACAGTGGTAAAAATGGACTTGTCCCAACTTTTTTGGGATTTGTTGACGCCATGAAATTTTGAAACAACATATTTTCCCTTAAAATGATACATTCTCTCAGTTTAAACTTTTGATCTGTGATTTGTGTTCCATTCTGAATAAAATATTAGATGTTGTCACCTCCACATCATTGCATTCAGTTTTTATTCACAATTTGTTTAGTGCCCCAACTTTTTTCGAATCCAGTTTGTAGTAGAAGACGTTTCTCTTCTCACCTGAGGAGCTTTCTTAGGGCCAGTTTACACGGCGCGTATTTTGAGTGTAACCGCTACTTTCTCTTTGCGTCTTTGCTTATCGCCTACACGACGTTGCTGGCCCCCCTCTTTGCATCCGATACTTTCCTGATCCACCTCTCAGGGTGGAACTTTTTCGCAGACCCCCCGCTGATAATGTAAACATCTCCTGCTGAGCTTTTGTGTCAACCACATGCGCGCAGCTCACACGCGCGGACAGTCTAGGGCAGGCGGACATTTCACGTGTCAAGGGCGAGGCAAAGCTCCGCGCTGGACCGAGCGCCGCGCCACGCGGGGTTCACAGCAGAGCTCAGCGTGAAGCAGCTTGTGGCTCCAACATTTTCGCTCCAAATACTTGATGTCATTTGAGCAGAAGCAGGGCGGAGCGTTTACCTACGGGACAAATTGAGGTCGCTGATTGGTCATTTGCTGACACGCCTACTGATTTGATTGACAGGTCGGGAAAGGCAGAGGGCTGTGCAGCTTTGTTCTGTGTTTATATGTTAATAAAAAAGTCCTAAAAATTAAAATTAAAACAGGGAGCGCTGGTCCTTCAACCCACACAGCAGACAAGCACACCAGGAAATGTTTAGAACCTGCGCATCCACATTGGACATGAGTTTAGTTCACTCGTGACAAGTTCATTCATTCCTCCTCATCGGAGGAGGAAGTGAATGGTGACCGCTTCAAGCGATCACTTGACTTTTGGCAAAAAAAGAAAAGTCCAGTTCAGCGATGAAGAAGGGATATTTAATACATTTGTGTGTCATACAAAACAGTCCGCCACCAGGGCAGTTTATTGTGAGACAACGCGCGCGCGTGAGCGGTCGTAAAATTTGAGCTTGGCGCGTTCACGCAAGCGTTCAAAGGCTTGTGCAGCGGCGCTCACATGGCGCTGGCACGGCGTGGCGCTCGCTCCAGCGCGGAGCTATGCCTCGCCCTTCACGCTGCAAAATATAACAGTTTAACAATAATAAACAGTATTTATGTTGGCATGGGAGATGTTTAAATTTATCTGAACTACAGTACTGTATCTATCTGGACTCGTTACGTTTTTTAAACAGTGTGTAACGTGCTGTGAAAATGAAGACACCAGGTTTATTTTTTATTTATTTATTTATTCAGCACCACAAACTTTACAACACAAACACTGAGAATTAAACTGAACACACTATTAAAACATGTGAATCGAACTGTAACTACGTTAATGAACTGCACTCTTGCTGTGTGTTCATCTGGACCCATCAGAACCTCAGAACCATCAGCCTGTTGGAACGACAGCTTCTCCACCTGGCAGAAATAAATAAAAACTCTGTTGTTGTGTGATCAAATTAAACACAAGCAAACATTATATTAAGAACGTTGATTTACCTGCTGTAAGTCAGCTGTTTATCACGGAGTAAAGTCCGGTTCTGGTCCACAGTCCACTCAGCGTCTGGTGTGCAGCTTGTTAGATGAAGCAGTCCCGCTTGGTGTCAAATCTGTCGACTCTTATCCAAAATCCAGCTTTAACTTGTTGTTAACTTGTTGTTAGCTCAACTTTTAGCACAAAAGAAAGTAGCAGACTGCCAGCAGAGTGAGGCAGCACGCATGCGCAGTGGGTGAAGGTTCAGCAGCACGCATGCGCAGTGGGTGAAGGTTCAGCAGCATGCATGCGCAGTGGGTGCAGCAGGTGGTGTGAAGGTTCAGCAGCACGCATGCACAGTGGGTGAAGGTTCAGCAGCACGCATGCGCAGTGGGTGGAAGGGGGGATGCATGAGGGAGGGGGGAGATTCGAGCAGATCCGTGTCAACGCAAAACTTTTAATCTAATTAACATACCCAAAAGTTCAGTTTCCCCCCACAGTGTCTGTGTAAACAGGGCCTTAATTCAAAGTACAGAAAGTGTGGGCTTCAAGTTTTAAAGCAGAGGTGTTCTGTAAGCTCACATGCAGATTGTCCTCTCACTCCTCACAATAGAGGATTGTTTGGGTCTTTGTCAGTCCCACCCACAGAGGGGCCACATTTGGACACATGAAGGTCTTGATTAGTGTGAAACTGGTTCAATATCAGGTCTAAGGGACAGTTTACACGGCGCATATTTTGAGTGAAACCGCAGCTTTCTCTCTGCGGTTCTGCTGATCATTTACACGACAACACTGGCCCCCCTCTTTGGATCCGGAGGTTTCTGAATCCATCTTCCAGAGTGGAGGTTTTTCGCTGACCCCCCATTGATAGCATAAACATCTCCCGCTGAGCTTTTGTTTGAACCATATGCACGCACGCGCGGACAGACAGCAGTTCTATCAACAATGGCGGCGGACACACACCGCTTTCTGAACTACGACTGATTGAATATATTTTGAGTCTCTTATTTAATTACCGTAATCTACACCTCAATGAAGCTGCATCTGTGTTGGAAGAGACACTGATCCAGTTCTAATATCACTGTTTATTGAACGAGGCAGGCAGATATTTCACATGACATGCTGCACTATAACATACTAAATGTGCTAATAACAGTTAAACAATAATAAACAGTATTTATAGCTGCCCACTGCCCCACCTGGTGGTGGTTGGGTTAAATGCAGAGACTAATTTCGTCTTGTATGGAAACATACACAGATGACAGATGTGACATTATTATTATTATTATGTTAGTGTGGGAGATATATAAAGTTATCTGAGCTAAATGAAGCTATCTGGACTCGTTACATCATTTAAACGATGCGTAACATGTTGCGTGTTATGAAAGTTGAAAATGGTATTTTGTATTCATTTATTCAACACCACAAACCGTACTGAACACTATTAAAAACACGTTAACCGAACTGTAACAACTTTAATGAACTGGACTCTGCTCTATTTTCATCCTGGATACTGGACCCATCCAAACCGGTCATCTTGGTAGAAGGAGAGCTTCTCAACCTTGCAGGAAAAAAATAAAAACTCAGTTGGTTGTTGTGTGATCGAAGTAAACACAAGCAAACATTATTAAGAACATTGATACCTGCTGTAAATAAGCTGATTATCATGGAGTAAAGTCCGACATCGTCGACTCGGTTGTGGTCCACTCAGCGTCTGGTGTGGAGCTTGTTAGATGAAGAGGTCCCACTTGGCGTCAAATCTGTCGACTCTTATCCAAAATTCAGCTTTAACTTGTTAAAGTGAAACTAAACGGCCTCTGGATCTTTAACTCCTCCCCAAGTTCAGATTCAAAATCTTCAACAAAATGGGCATTCCAATAGACTGTAGAGGCACCGCCTAAAGGAGGGGAGGAGGTGGGGGGGTTCCTGCGTCCACGCCTCCTCCAGCAACAACCTACAACAAACTAGAACTGTAGCCAACAACATAAACCAAGCAACAACAAAGAATAAACATGTACTGTAGATGTATTTATTTATTCCACCCGCCTATCCAAAACAAAAGGCTTAAAAAAAAAAGGTTCTCCATGACTGGGGCTTGAATTTGGGTCTCCCGTATTCAAACCCAGTGTATACACCACTGTCCCAACTCGGCATTCATGTACAGCTTCTCTAACGCAGTATATTAGAACATATACAACCTGATAGTTTTGAAGAAGTGAAAAACATTCCAAAAATAAATAAGTTACAATACACAAATAACTAGTGCCATTCCGAAAACTTTAATATGCTTTGTTGCAGAGCTTTTCAGGAGTGAAATGTAGCACTCCATATAAGGTATGCACTGGAGGGGGGACTGTCTCATCTCCGCAGAGGATTGGCTCTGCTTGAACCACGTCCGTGACGACAGCTTGCGAAAATACGTCACTTTGCGAATCGTAGACAAATAAGGAAATTAGGGTGCAATAACGTCTGTTCAACCCATAGGACTACCTAAACACGTTTTTAGACCAAATATTGCCGATTTAAACTAATACGAACAATTTCATGAAAATTAATAATAATAATAATTAATTCAATTTATAACGCACTTTTCATTACTGAAAATCTCAAAGTGCTACACATATATTGAATGCTACACACATTCATAAACCGGTGGCGGCAGACTACCATGCAAGGTGCTTTCCAGTCCTACCGGGAGCAACTCAGGGTTAAGTGTCTTGCCCAAGGACACAACGACACATGGTGCGGGTCCCGGGAGTCGAACCGCCAACTTTCCGATCGGGAGACGACTGCCCTTACCACTACGCCACGGCCGCCCCCATTAACACAGACATAGTGCTATGAAACCTTTTAAACACATTCTAGGGAGTTTCTCAGCTAAAAAAAAAGTTAAATTAGGGTTTAGTTTCACTTTAAGTTGTTGTTAGCTGAATTTTTAGCCCCAGAAGATAACAGACTGATGAAGCACGCATGCACATTAGGTGAAGGTGCAAAATTCACAGCGCCAACTAATGATCCGGCATGGTA
>JBBPBX010011944.1:0-29690 GCA_038048925.1 Garcialebias charrua | reverse complement strand
TGAACCGCAGCGGGACGTCTGGGGTCTGTCTGGAGCAGACAGACTTCACGGCGTCCACGTGCGGGCAGGTCAATTCGCTCAGGGCCGAACGAGGTGTGTCAAAGGCTCCCCCTCTCGCACCCACAAGGGGTGGGTGGCTAGCATTTAACATGCCTCTGAGGCTCTTAGCGCATGTGCAGGCCTGGGGGGCGTGTTCCCCGAACACGTGTGTCATGTCAACAATGTGTCACGGGCTCCGCCTGCAGTTCCGCAAACGGCCGTCCCCGTTCACGAGAGTGCTAAAGTCAGATATAAATCCAGACCGTGCACACGTCTTGAGGGAGGAAATAACAGCAATGCTGCATAAAGATGTGATCCGTGTTGTTCCAAAACGAGACATGAACACTGGCCATTTCAGCAAATATTTCCTCGTGCCCAAACGAGACCGAACCTTGAGACCGATACTGGATCTCAGAGCTTTGAACAGGAGAATAACAACTTATAGGTTCAAAATGCTTACTCTGAGACAAGTTCTCCAGTCCGTGAGACCAGGAGACTACACATGCACAGTGGATCTGAAAGACGCCTACTTCCATGTGGGCATCTGGAAGAGACAGAAAATATCTACTCTTTGCATTCGAAGGGAAAGCTTACGAATACAGGGCTTTACCTTTCGGATTAAAAACCACCCCACGCTCTTTCACAAAGTGCCTGGACGTAGCTTTGACCCCCTTCAGGGGTCAGGGGGTCCGAATTTTGAATTATTTGGACGACCTTCTAATTCTTGCCAGCAGCAGAACGCAAGCCCAGTTGCACACACACATGGTGATGACGCACTTGGAAGCTCTGGGCTTCGTCATCAATCTGCAGAAAAGCGATATGACTTAATCTCAGATTACCGTATTTCTGGGCGTACAGGTCAACACCATCTTGTACAGAGCACAGCTTTAAGAGGAACAGATTTCTTCAATACGCCTCTTTTTGGCACGTTTTCAGCTGGGTCAGAGAGTGTCCCTCAGGCTCTGCCAACGTCTCTTGGGCTTGCTGGCAGCCGCCATCCCCTGCGTGCCTCAGGCATTGCTAAAAATGCATGCTCTGCAAATTGTCAGGGTTTCAGACAGATCAATGAACCCAATGGTGCAGACAAGAGTACACAGGAGGCAGGAATACAAAAATAGATATTTAATGATAATAAATCAAAAAGGCTGACAGGGCAGCAAACTCACTCTTAGGAGACATGATCAACACAGGAGACATCAGGGGAGACCCAACGAGGACACCACAAGGAACTAACTGACAGGCAGGCTATATATACACAGAGACAAGACAGGACGCAATCACAAAACACCTGGGAACAATTAACTAACTAAAGGCACAGAGCAGGACTGGTAAACTAATAAATAAAGGTTTAAATAAACAAGGAGACTAAACTGGAGGTTAAACCAAGAGTGATCAAACATGGAGACTAAAACTAAAGGTTAAACTAAGAGTGAATAAACAAGGAGACTTAAACTAGGGGTAAAGGACTGGAGATGTAGAAACTAAATACAAGAATTAAGAACTGTTAAACAAGGAGACCAGGGGAATTATCAAACCTGAACATTAATAAATACTGGGGCATGATCTAGGGAATAAGGCTAACCATGAAGCTAGGAAGACTGGTACAAGGGAAACTAAATAAAACTAAAAACAAATATCTGGAGCTGGCTGACAGAAAACAAAAGGAGAACAGAACAAAGGATACCCACTAGATGGTGCCATCCTGGTGCCATCCTGACACAAATGTGGTTAAACAAACAAACACGTCCTGCCCTCCTCAGGCGGGCAGGGAGGATTTTGATCAACCAAGAGTGTCTGACAGCCCTAGAACCCTGGAGGGACCCCTCAGTGTTCACAGTAGGCATCCCGCTGGGACGGGTCCTGTCTCATGTGGTAGTCACGACAGACGCCTTGTTAGGAGGATGGGGAGCTGTTTGCAGGAACCAGAGCACCCAAGGGCTCTGGGGAAAGCAGGAGGCAAGGCTCCACATCAACTTACTAGAATTAAAGGCTGTTTTTCTATCAGTGAAGCTCTTTTACAAAAAAGAGCTGATTGCGAAACAGCATGTCCTCATAAAATCGGACAGCAGGACAGCAGTGTCCTACATAAACAGGGAGGGGGGACGAGGTCCCGGGCCCTCCTCAGCCTGACGCACAGGCTGCTCATGTGGTGTGTCCCCGGAATCCCGGGAGAGCTAAACCATGGGGCAGACGCCCTCTCAAGAGGACCACTGCTGGCCTCAGAATGGAGACTGAACCCACGGATCATGGACCAGGTCTGGTCACGATACGGGCGGGCATCCGTCGATCTGTTCGCGTGAAAAACCAGCTCGCACTACGCCCTGTACTTCTCACTGAAGGAGACAGATGCAACAATGGGGACGGATGCCTTGGCCCACAACTGGCCAGCAGGGGTGTTGTACTACGCGTTTCCACCTGTCCCTTTAATTCAGGTGACGCTGGAACGTGTATGGAGGGAAGCCCTCTCCCTGATATTAGTAGCCCCCAGGTGGCCTCAAAAACCGTGGTTCCCATAAATAATCTCATTGTTATCAGGCAGTGTTGGGTGTAACGCGTTACTTAGTAACGCGTTACAGTAATCACATTACATTTTTCAGCAACGTGGTAGTGTAACGCACTACTTTGAAAATGCCTGTAATATATTACAGTTACTAACAAAACCTTACATTAGTTACTTGCGTTACAATCAGGACCTTTAGGAGAATAGTTTAAAAAAAAAATTTAATTTACCTTTCGGAGAAAAGTTGTGGGACGACGGAGCAGACGCATGACTGTCACGGGGAGAAAACAAAGACGTACGCGATGACGTCGGAACGTCATACGTCAACGTACATAGACATATAAAGGACTGGTACATAGACATACATTGGAGGGAATGAATGAACAACATGGCGGAGATGGAGGAGAACTCGGCGATTTCATTTTATGGATGGAAGTATTCACATTATTTTTCTTTTGTCGCGAGAAAGGACAAGAACATTACAGTAGTGTGCAAGCTATGTCTGGGCCACAACAAGACACTGTCTACTGCTACGAACTCGACGTCAAATCTTTACAAGCATTTACAAAGACAACACGCTAATGCTAAGCTAGTTGCTAAAGAGCCGCAGAGGGATGGTGAAGCAAGTTTGATGCCGCCACCGTGTAAGCAGGCTCGGCTTGAATTTCACCGCCAGGCATCCACTACAAAGGCTGAGGTAAACAAACTTGTAGCAGCGTACGTAGTGAACGAAGTGTTGCCAATTTCAACTGTTGAGTCCCCGTATTTCCGGAGAATTCTGAGCAAAATACAGACAACAGGAGGTGAACTGGTATCGTCAGACAGAAAAACGTTTTCAAAGTACCTTGACCAGTGTTATGTGAAGATGGAAAATGAACTGAAAAAAACGTTTGAGGGCTTGGAGTATGTGTCAACTACTGCAGATATTTGGACCTGTCATAACAAAAGTTTTTTGGGCATGACAGCACATTGGATCAACCCAGCCAACTTTAAAAGAGAAAAGGCTGCTATTGCCTGCAAACGGATAAGAGGAAGACACACATACGACGTTGTGGCAAGTGAAATTGAACAAATTCATTCAGCATTTGGACTAACATATAAGGTAACAGCAACTGTTACAGATAACGGGTCAAACTTTGTTAAAGCTTTTAAGATGTATGAGGCTCCAGCAACAGATTCAGATGAAGAGGATGGGGATGAAGAGACAGTGTTTACTGATGTTGATGAAGTCCTATCTAGTGGCACCTCAGAAGGACAATATACTCTGCCCCCTCACATTAGATGTGCATCACACACACTGAACTTAATTTCTACAAATGATGTTGACAAATGGCTGTCTGCAAATCCTGAGTCCAAGTCGGTGTACAGAAGTGCCACTGCTAAGTGTTCAGCCCTCTGGACAAAGAGCAGCCGTTCAACTGTAGCCTCTGAGCTGGTTGAAAATATATGCAAACGTAAACTCATTGTTCCAGTAACAACACGGTGGAACTCATTCTATGATGCCCTGTCCTGCATAACTAATATTCCCATCGCAGACTTAAACTCATTGTGTACCCAACTACTAGACATTAAAGGCCTCTCTGAACGTGAATACACTTTTCTTAAAGAGTACTGTTCAGTCATGAAACCCCTCACTGTGGCTTTGGACATACTTCAAGGTGAAGATAACTGTTATTATGGGAGCCTTTTGCCTACACTGGAAATGTTGATGTCCAAGGTATTAGCACTCGAAACAGGTCTCTCAAGAATGACAGCGAGTCTGCCTAATGTCATAGTGCAGGTAAGTGTAAAATCATTTAGCATGTTTAACTCTTTTATGCTGTATCTTATATGTTTTTATATGCATTTACAGGCCATCAAAACAAGATTCGGTCCAGTGTTGGAGAGCCATAATGCTTTGCTGGCTGCTGTCACACTCCCGAAGTTCAAAGTGAGGTGGCTGAAAGAAGAGCAGCGGAGAGATGCCTTAAAGACACTGCTAACCAGTGAGTGCCGGTCATTACCTCAGCGTTGTCGCCAAACACATGATGAAGAAGACCTTTGTGCGCCACAGACCTCTACCTCCTTGAAAAAATGTGAACTTGACTTTTTCAACTTTGAGGAAGAAACTGCAGCACCTCCTGACTGTGAGAGTGAAGTATTTGATTACCTAAAGTCAGGTTCAGAGATTGAAATCTTAAATAACTTTCCTAACATAAAGTCTTTATCAGTCAAATATAACACAGCAACACCCTCAAGTGCACCAGTGGAGCGGCTTTTCAGCCTGGGCAGTCTGGTGCTTAGTCCAAGAAGGAATAGACTGACTGACAAGCGATTTGAAAAACTGTTGCTTATGAGGTACAACCACCTTTTTGACAAACCTGGTCTGTAAATGTAGAGGTAAACATCTCTGACTCAGAAAAGACCATCACATTTCAGAGGTTTTATTTTTTATTTTGTTTTATTTTTTTTAAACGGAAGTTTTACATTTTGATATTTGCCATACCTTTTGAATGGCACATTTATGCATTGTGCTTTTTAGCACTGCTGTTTTACTTTTTCATTAAAAATGAGTGTCAAAAAGATCTCTGTCATTATTGAAAGATAAAAATTAATACAGGTTAAATCTCAGGTCTTAGAGTAATCCGAAAGTAATGTAACTAAGTTACTTTCAGAACTGAGTAACTAAGTAGTGTAATATGTTACTTTTTTTAAAAGTAACTTGTAATGTGTAACTAATTACTTATTTTGGGTAACTACCCCAACACTGTTATCAGGGTCACCATGGCAGCTGCCTCCCCACAGGGACCTGCTGTCTCAAGCCCACGGGCAGCTTCTCCACCCACGTCCAAAACTGTGGCAGCTCACAGCTTGGCCGCTGAAAGGGACAGGCTGATGGCCTCGGGCCTCCCCAGTCATGTGATAAACACGATACAGGGAGCGAGAGCACAGTCAACTCAGACTCTCTACGCTCGGAAATGGCGTGTTTTTGAGGCCTAGTGTATGGAAAGGAATATTATTTCATATTTCTGTGACCTGGTCCAGCTCCTCACCTTTTTACAGGATCTGCTGGAAAAAGGCAGCTCATTTTCCACATTAAGGTGTTTTTGTCAGCCATCTCGGCGTGCCACGAAGGCTGGGGGGGGGTAAAACATGGCCGGTGCCCACCCTCTCATGATACGTTTCACGAAGGGCATACTAAGGAAAAGGCCTCCCAGCAGAACTCTGGCCCCAGACTGGGATCTTTAGTTAGTCCTGGATGCTTTGTGTGAACCTCCGTTTGAGCCTCTCAGCAGCATTAAGATAGACTTGTTATCTTATAAAACTGCTTTGCTCTTAACTCTCTGCTCAACTAAATGTGTAAGTGACCTCCACGCTTTATCTGTGCACCCAATGTGTACCAGGTTTGCCCCTGACAGGTCAAAGGTCACCTTGCATCCTAACCCCGCATATGTACCAAAGGTTCCAACTTTAAATCCCAGAAGTATGGACTTTGAGCTCTCTGCATTTCCTCCCCATCCTCTCCTCACTGAGGAGCAGAGAAGGTTGAATGCACTCTGCCCTGTCAGGGCCTTGAGTGTTTACATCAACAGAACTGTCAGTTGGAGGAAAACAAACCAATTGTTTGTATGTTTTGCCAATCCTGCTGCTGGCAGAGCCCTTTCAAAGCAGCGCCTCTCACACTGGGTGACTGAGGCATAAAAAGGGCGTACAGCAGCAAAGGTCAACAGGTGCCCTCTGGGGTACACGCCCATTCCACTCGAAGCCTGGCTGCCTCATGGGCTCTGTTTAAGGGTGTTCCTGTGGCAGACATTTGTGCTACGGTGAACTGGAGTTCCACAAACACTTTTGCAAAACACTATAGTTTGGATGTCACTGCATGTGACGTCACTCACGCTGTGCTCTCTAACACACAGTAGTGATCAGCCAAAACGCCTAAAGTATAAAGGCAGAAGTTCTCACAAGCATGCATTTTTACTGAGCATTTCAAGGGCGTGAATGAATTACGTTCCCATAGTCATATGTTGCACTGAGTGGACTGACTGATAAGGGAACTGAAAGTTATGCACCATAACTCATGTTCCCTGAAGGAAGGGAACGAGGTGCAACATATGTTTGCCCTTTTCAATGCCCAAGCTCAGTGAAGTGCTCTTGGAGAAAGTAGGATGGGCGCACGCGTCTTTATACCAAGAGGGCGGGGCCTCTGTGGTGACGCTAACGCCCACCTGACATAAAGGCGTGATTGTATTACTTCAGGTAACCGCGCGACGGCGCAATTCCCATAGTCATAGTCATATGTTGCACCTCGTTCCCTTCCTTCAGGGAACATGAGTTATGGTGCATAACTTTCAGTTTTACCCATGAGGCCAATTCCTACAAAAATGAAGTGAAGCATTGAACTCCTAAAAGGGAACTAGCCAAAGTTTTTGACATGTGGACAATATCTGGGTTAAAATCCAAGCCAAAGAAGCTTTTACTGAACACAACAACTCAGTGGACATCTACAAGTTCATTTTCTTTAGTCTGATTTTAAACAGATACAGTTGCAGTCAGAGGTTTGCATACAGCAGTCATGGGAATGAATGTTCATCTGGTGCTTTTATTTCTTCAAATTTTCAGGAAGGAATGATTACACTAAATACAACTTCAATAACTTTTAAACACATGAACAAATTGTACAAGTGTGAGTTTAAAGTGGATTTTCTCTAACCAACACGTTTTACATTCTCCACATTTAGGATGGATAAAAAGCAGCTTCTAAATGTTAGATATGTTTTTCAGTACATTCACTACTCAATAAAAATACAATTAAAAAGGGACCCATTCCCAGCAGAAGGTTTGACTGAGTTTCAGTTGAAAAAAAAAAGACTACATTCATGCACGCATGTGTCTGAACTCTCCTCTGGCCTCCTGATGGGAAGAATTAGAGATGAGATTAACTTCTGGCCTGAAGGACCATCGCATGGGATCTAAAAACCATGCTTCTCCTGCTCATAACATGACATATCTTTTTCCAGAGACAAATTGTGTTAGGTAAAATGTTTTAGCCTTTGAAAGTTGAAGCAGAGAGTCAGTTACATTCTTTTATATGTTGAATTAAAAAAAATTCTAGTCCCTGACATGTTGGCAAAGTAAAAGTGAAGCGTGCAGAGTGGGCTGAAAATGTTAAACTGCAACAATTCCTTGGTGAATAAAAACAATAGCAGAGACTTTATAATGCAAGAAAAGTACGATAGATTGAAAGATGAGCAGAGTGATGTGGATTAATCTCGGCCCCTTGTTGGTGAAGGTGGCCTACAAAATCTGTGGTTAATAAAGCCTCTGCCTTGGGCGCCCTTAAGCTGCTATTGCGGCTCAGGGCTGACAAGCTGCATCCCTGAAGACAAGCTTTCATCATCTCTTGTGTACGAGAGACGTGAGGAACAAGTGCCTCTATGCGTGTGTGTGTGGTTGTGTGCGCATGTGTGTATTTGCATGTGTTCTCATGCTCGTGTCAGCTGCAACTGCTGTGCCTGCCCTTCCAATAGATAAGACAGCATGTTAACAACAGCATGCAGTCATACTCTTACTAAAGTTGCAGCACGCAGCAATGCACTCAAACTACCTATTACATCCTCCTTTTTATTTATTCCAAAGTTTTCATTTTATTCTTACAATACAATAATACTGCTGATGTTATATTATTTATAGAATCATTTCTGAACAGGATGAAAAAAGGACAAACTGGGAGATATGGTCAAGGAAACGAAGCAGAGGTTTATTTCTGGTCACAACTCTGTTCAGTTTTCACTCCAGATGAATGAACTCCCACCAGAAAATGTCTAACACGTAGTACAGCTGTGTGTCTCTGGTCTGAGGCACATAAAATATGAATTTCACACAACAAAGAAAAACTAAAAGATAAATAAGCTGCAAAAATAAACAAACAATAAAATAAATCAATGCCTCAGTCACAATGCAGTATATGGATTTTTTTTACTTTTACTTACTTCTACTACTACTTTGTGCTTTTACTTAAAAAAAAAGTAGACCTATGTATATAAGAAGGTGATTCCCTAACTTCCATATCAGTGCATTTGTTAAATAACCTATGTATATATGACAACGAGCAGCACGCACTTGGTAGACCTGCTGCCTCTCAACAAGAATATCGCCGGTTTGAATGAATCTCAGCCAGGGGGGCCATTCTGGGTGGAGTTTGCATGTTTTCGCCATGTAAGCAAGCGTGAGTTTTCTCCAGGTACTCCAGTTTCCTCCCACAGACTAAAAACATGCATGTTAGACTGATTGGTAACTCTAAATTGTCTCTAGATGAGTGAGAGTGAATGGTTGTTTGTCTCTATGTGTCCCTTTGATGGACTGGAGACCTGTCCAGGGTGTCCCCCATCTCTCGCAGAATGATGGCTAGATATGGGTACAACTGACCCCCATGACCCAAAAAGGAAGAAGTGGGTAACAGATAATGGATGTATGGATATATGACAACAATATAACAAATTTCCTGAAACGTTTTACTGCTACTCTGTTCAATTATGCAGTCTCCAAAATAAAAACTGCTGCACTGGCAAAAAAATTGTTTTCACAGTCCATAGGTACAATTTCCCAAATCCACAGAACATAATAGCAATATATAATTTACAGGTGGTCAGTTTAATGTGACATTGGGCCTAGAGATGCACCGATAAATCAGCCGGCCAATGTATCTGCCCTGATTTCCTTAATTTTGGGAGATTAACCGATACTTACACGTGAAACCAATTACCGGTATACCAATTTTTTTTGTAGTTTTAACAACAGTCTAAACTTCATTTATATTTCAGAGCATTAAGGTGATTATAGATTTACGTTTTTATACTTTTCATACTACTATGCAAAAACTCAGGACAGTATTACACTTTTATTATTTCATTTTATGCTTATGTTCATTGGGTGTTTGGTGTTTTAGGGGTGTTTGGTGTTTCAGTGTTGGTGTAAATTTTCATACTTTTATACTATTATGAAAAAACTCAGGACAGTGTTACACTTTTTTACTATTTTATGCTTATGTGTATTAAATGTTTTAGTGTTTAGTGTTTAGATGGTTACTGTTGCACCGAGGGACTGAGAGAAACGCAATTTCGGTCCTGTGTATGTCCTGTACATATTGCAGTTCTGACAATAAAGTTGACTTTGACTTTGACTTTGATTACCTCATGGTCAGTTAAAGCAAGATTGTATTGTTTCTAATATATTGTTCAAGGGTATGTTTTTCAATAAAATAATATTGGAAAAGCCCTGTGATTGACTTGGGACCCATCCAGGGTGTACCCCGCCCCTCGCAGTGATTGCTGGACATGGGCACCGGCGACCCTCGTGACCCAAAATGGAAGAAGCGGGTAAAGATAATGGATGGATGAATGGATGGATGGATAATATTGGAAAATTGAAGGTGCATTGCGACCTTATAGCACTTGGCAGTGTCGCTTATGAAATAAAATTGGTATAGTCCAAAATCGGAATCGCAGGTCAGAATTTTTAGAGATCGGTGATCGGCTAGAAAACTGCAATCGGTGCCGTGCACCCCTAATTGGGTCTCATACATGTTGTTGCCACATTGTGACATGTCAGTATTCACATCTTCTGACCCTCTTCAGAGACTCAGGGAGCTCTAGCAGTCAACGGGTTGTCAGTTCATTACAAGTCCAACAAAAACATAACAATGAGCCATGGTCACACCTACAGCCAATTAAGAATTGACAAGTAACCTAATATCCTTGTTTTTCAAGAGAAAGTGTAGTTCTGTATTTGAAACAAATTGATACATGGAGAACATACAAACTCCCCACAGAAAAGCCTTTATTGCATTTCAAACACAGACCCCTATTGTTGTGAGGCTATAGCTCTAACTGAATCCCCTCACAACCCTTGTTAGACTGAAAAACACAATCAAATAGCAAAATATGGCATCTCTTCTGTGTTATTACTAACCCTAACAATGTATTTCGTAACTTCAAAACAAAACTATGTACAACTACTTTTCTGACAGTGTATTTTTGATTCCAAGCCCTAACCAATCACAACTGAGAGAGAAGTAGAAACATGAACTTTGCAAAATAATGTGAAGGGCAGTATCAAATACAAAGTACAAAGGCTTTTGCGCCTATGCAGGCCGTCAGACTAATTTCCTACAAATAACTATATACTGTATATCAAAATGAGAGAGAGAGGAGTTTTAAGAGAAGCACCCTTTGCAACTTCATTTTATGGTAAATGGATGGTAAATGGAGCTTATTTATATAGCGCTTTCCAGCCCCCTGTGAGGAGCCCCAAAGCGCTTTACAATACCAACCATCCACCCATTCATCCATACATTCATACACCGGTAGCGGCAACTGCCATGCAAGACACCTTCCAGGCCTACCGGGAGCAACTCGGGATTAAGTGTCTTGCCCAGGGACACAACGACACATGGTGTGCGGAACTGGGATTCGAACCTCCAACCTTCCGATCGGGGGACGACTGCCATTACCACTACGCCACGGCCGCCCCCAATAACCTAACAAAAAAAAACATGATGGGAGGACTGTATGCACAATATCAATCTCTTCATAAACCAACATGATGCAATGTTGCTGCCTGTTCAGTTGCCTGTTGACTTTAACTTGAATGCAGCTCTGTTAAAATGAAGGGTGTCCATGCACAGCACTGTAGGGACTGCTTCAGACTCAAATCTCACCTTGTGTGAAGTTATACCGTGCAGAGAAGCCAATCGCATCAAGTTCACCATCAGCCACAAACTTGATGTACAGGTACCTCCCACTGGAGCGGATATAGGTGGGGCTTTCCTGCCCACAGTAGCGACCAATGATAGGCGAGAAGGGAAAGGGTCCATCACGGATTTCAATATGGTCAAACCTACACTCCCAGGACGGCTCGATGGCATACTTTTCATCAAAAAACAGGTCGATGCACTGTCGAGGTGAGGCTGCGGGAGAAAATTCAGAGGCGGAGAATGAAAGTGGGAAGGAAAGTGTCCTAAAGCCAAGAGCATGGGGTGTCCAAACTGTTTCATATGCTAAAAATGGGCCAAAATGGTCAAAAATGAAAGTACTTGAGGCCCAAAATAAATTTACTTTAAATTAAAAAAGGAAAAAGCACACACTTTTTTGTGATTCTATTTTTCCAATTCAACAAAAATGTGAACAATGTTTTTGATAAAAGTATAATTACTTTGTTGGTGAAGGATTTATAAATTGTAGTAGATCCAAACCTTAAAACAACATCAATCTTGTTACAAGAGGAGCAATCAATTCCTTTTGTTGGGTTTCTTGTTTTTTGTTTTCTTGTGCTTGGAAAATACATTTTAGTCAGTAACCCAGTAAATGTTTGTGGTGCTTTGTACAATGAAACTAAAACAAGAAAAAAAAATAAAAAAAATAATTAAAGACAAAGTTAGCGCTGTACCTTATATTGCACATTTTGAGAAACTAATTTCTCATTGATGTTTCTGTTAAACTTAAAATTACAGTATATAACATGCATAACCATTAAATTTGCAGAAGGTGTACAACTGCATCAACTTCAAGTCTGCAGACCAAAATTATACCATTCTTTAATTTTAGTCATCACAAAATCCCTTCAAGGGCCACAAATGGCCTGTTGGCCAGACTTTAAACAACCTTGGGCTAGAGCGTCTCACCTTCTATGATGTAGATGCATTCCCTCTCAGGTGGGTATTTCTCAGGGTAGTTGGGGGAGGTGAAATACCCCCCACTGGATTCTTTTACCCAAGTCCCGCACTGTCCAGCTGGTATCACGCCCGAGTTGTTTTTCACTAGCAACAAGAAAAGTGCAATGCCTATCGTTTTAAATTTTCTTTTTACAATGCCACATTACTTATAAAGTATAGAAAAGTTAATTTCAAGTATACAAATACTGTATGAAGTCATAAAAAAATTCTTTTCAGAAGGCTGAAACGTGTCGATATTGCAAGAAAAGGAAAATATTTCATATCATTTTAGGAAGAAAATAAATAAAAAAAACAGTCAATGTTCACCGATAAGTACTTTTAGAAAAATAAACTATTTTTGTATTTGAAACTGTTTCGGTCAAAGGAATCAACTTGGAGGTGTATTAATGAACTGAAGCTGCAACAACGTTTTATTTCTCAACTTTATCCTGCAGTAAATCGATTACTTGCTGGTGGTGTTCTGCAGTCATACCTGTCATTTTCCTGGTGGTTGCAGTGCCCCCGCACAGCTCGCGGAGGACAAGACTTGTTGCTAACACAGAAAAACCACAAGAGAAAAGGACATTTCAAAATTATGTTTAAAATAATCCATTTCAATCTTAGGTAGTGTATTCTGCATCCACTGTACCACGTTTGGATTACTGTGGAGAGGTCTGAGGCAGCACAGACAAAACCACACTGGAACCATCATGTAAACTAAAATTAAATATGCGGGCTTTAGTAAACTTGTCTACAAGTCTACAAGTCAAATGTCCAAAGTTTGTTGATTTGGTTAAATATAAAACTGCACAAATGTTGTTACAAAAAATGCACAACATTTTTCCTGTAAGCATACAAAAATGTTTTTAGATATGGAAGCTATAATCCTTGAAGGAGAAATACTTAGAAAAATGTATGCGCAAGAGCATATTTTAAATAGTTTTGTACTTCGGTTTGTCGAGTAAAACTGTGAAATACTCTGTATAAATACAATGAAATATACAAACATCATTCATTTAAATATATGATTTAAGACATTCGGTAGCGGTACACATCACAGCCCTGTAGCAACCTGGTACATACCAGGTAGTACGTGATACCAGGTAATGTGCTGATGCATGCTCAATAATCCAGGTAGATAAATCTAACAAGGTTAAGCTAGGTCTTCTGGACAGATTTTTCTTAAAATTAATTCATCCAGAGGACGTGACTCAACCTTGTTAGAAGTACCAAGTAATTACCCTTAAATCAGGTATGTACAGGATAAGTACTGGGTAAGTACTTGATATATACCAAATAAGAACCAGTAGGAATTGGGTAAATACCTGGCAGTATAATCTATTGCTACCAGACATTACATTCAAACAATATTTGGCTCTGATTCATAAGCCATGTGCATATTTGTACCTATAGATGTGTAAAATGTTTCTATAAGTGTGTGTGTGTGTGTGTGTGTGTGTGTGTGTGTGTGTGTGTGTGTGTGTGTGTGTGTGCGTGTGCGTGTGCGTGTGCGTGTGTGTGTGTGTGTATGTGTGTGTGTGTGTGTGTATATACCATATTTTCTGGAATATAGGTCGCACCTGAATATAGGTCGCATTGTCCAATTATTGCCAAAGAATTGGAAAAATATAGGTCGCACCTGAATATAGGTCGCACCTACGTCAAAATGTGGACCGTGTTTAGCTCTGCTGCAAATGTTTATGTTTATTTATGTTTATTAAATTTGTTCTTTTTTTTTTTTACAAAAGAAACACAATACAAGACAATCCCATAAATGATAATGTACAAAAATATAAAAAAATGAAAGGTAGCAGAAAGAAGAATAAATCTTATTATATCTGCCCCTTTTTGTGTCTGCCACAGGAGTGCACAGCAAGGCTTTTAAGAAGATTAACACTTAAAAACAATTATTTGTTTGATAAAAATTGCCAAGATGGTGTAGAGGCAGGGCTGCCGACTTGGGACCCGAAGGACACAGGTTCAAACCCTGGCCCCGGCCACTACACACCTTGGGGTGTCTATGAGTGCACACCTATTTCCCCAGCTCCCCGGGCGCTTTCTATGGCTGCTCACTGCACCACCTGGTGGTGGTTGGGTTAAATGCAGAGACGAATTTCGTCTTGTATGGGAAACATACACAGATGACAAAAAAAATGTGACATTTATAGCAAATATGTGTCTCAGCTGAACTTTTCTTTAATAAATGAACAATTTTAGCAGGATAAACACCTAAAAATATATATTTGTTAGCTGACATTATTGTAAGAGTGTGTCTCAGTTTAATTTTTGTTAATAAATGATTACAAATCAGCTTATTTTATAAAAAGCCATAAATAGGTCGCACCTAGCCTGGTTAAAACCAGACTCTTGTCCTTCACTTCGCTTCGTACTAGGGTCTGGACTTTCTCCATTGAGAAACGATTCTTGCTGGAGGCGTGGCCTCTGCCTGAGGAACAAAACCATTGGATCTTAGAAAAATTTTGAACAGGGAAAGCTTTCTGCTCCCTCCCCCTCTGTGCTCTGCCGAACTTGACATCAGCTCTGCCCCCTGCTGCATTTTCTCTCGCTGCCTGCATATTCTGTGTTTATATGTTAATAAAACGTTTGAAAAATATAAAATAAAACCATGTAGCGCTGGTCCAGCACACCAGAAGACCAGAAAATATGCAGGGACTCGGGCAACAACGTAAAACCCGAGTTTTTTTCTCTCGTGACAACCTGAGGCACTTCCTTATTCTTTGCACTCAGCGGAGAGAGAGGAGGAGGAGGAGGAGGAGGAGGAGGAGAGGAGGAGGAGGAGGAGGAGGAGGAGGAGGAGGAGGAGGGAGGAGGGAGCGATCACTTGACTTTTGGCCAAAAAAACAAAAGAAAACTCCAGATAAGGGATTAAGAAGGGGAAATTAATACATTTGTGTCACATATAAAACAGTCCTGCATCGCTTTGCATCGCTTTGAATGAGAACATGCGGCTGCTCGCTGGCTGCGCTGGGACAGGTGGGGGCGTGGGTTAGGGGCCAAAAACTCCGCCCCTTCTGTTCTCTGATTGGTCCGGTCAAAAATCTACCGGAGAAATCGTTGTCTATGGGAGAAGTCCCAGACTGTGCAGTGAAGGGAAATGAGAATTGAGCGGAGCTGTGCAGGAAGGCAAGGGCCAGGCTAGGTCGCACCTGAATATAGGTCGCAGGGCATGCAAAAATGATAAAAATCCGCGACCTATATTCCGAAATATACGGTAAGCTGAAAGCATGTGAATCCAGTTATTATTTCATGTTTGACCAAATACCATAGGCATGAAGACATGCATTTAGATGATGGATACACCAACATTATGAAATAAAGACAGTTTTTATATGGCTACATTGGAGTAAGATACAATATACTGTATAGATTTGTACTACTTCCTACTCCATTTTGGACAAAAATAAATAAAACGTTCTATTGTAAATAAAATGTACAATTTATTTTATTTAATTTTTTTGTATTGTTATTAATTTCCATTACTTTTTTGTACCTTTCCCCCTGCTATGTTCAAAATAGACCAATTAATGAATCAATCAGTGACTCAAAGACCATGAAGAGAGAATGATGAACTCACCAATGCACAGCAGCACTATGGGCTCCATATCTGTTCCTGAGGGTGATTACTTCTGTCTCAGATGCCATCAAAGTGTTCACTCGCCCGGGACTGCCAGTTTTAGTCCATCTTCAGGTTGTAAAACTGTTGTATTCCTCCCAGAATGTGCTAAACCCAAGCACGGACACTTGTCCATCCATCTCAGTGTCCCCGGGTCTCCCGACAGCTGTGAGGATTAACTCAACGGCCACAAATCTTCACCCTTTTATTTATTTATTTGTTTTGCTCCACCTTTAGTCTGTGTTAATCCTCTGTGAACGCAGTAGTGTATGAAGTTCCATTGGTGCCAAAAATATGTGTCTATGAAAAGTGTGCATGTAGCGTGCTGTGTATATATCCCCCGTTGCCAGTGGGGGTTCTCTCCCAGAAAATTTTGAATAAAATAGATGCCATTTCCTGTATTCTGGTGTATTTTAATGGATTGTTCAACATCTAGTTTTACCTACAGTACATATATAAACTATTCAATAAGTATTTTAGAGTTAATGGCAGAACAAGAAGTAGCCTGAGACAAACATGTAGCATTAACACATTATGAACATTATTCAAGAATAGTTTTTATAATAAAATTCTCAAATATTTTATATGAACAGTAAGATACTAGCAATAACAGCATTGTAAGAGGGGGACAGTTGAACACGGAGGCCTCCACCTCTGTTTAATGATGGATGGTTTCTTTTCACAAAGATGGCCTCCTTTACTCCTCTCTCAAACCATCGTTCCTCTCTATCAAGGAGGAACGATGACTGAGTTCATCACAGCTCCTCAGACTGAAGAAGTCTTTTTGATACAAAGAAGAATCTGTCCAGATGACTACATTTATTGAGCCTGAACTAGGACAATAATCTGTAAAGCTTTAGCACATTTTATATGGAAAACACATTTTGACTTAACCAATTAATATATTTTCAATGGCAAAATATGCAGGTTTATTTCACATTACGTTCACACTATTCCCTTTCATTGTGGGCTTTATGTATTTATTATCTTACTTTTAATGATAACAATATAACAAGTCACTACTGTCGTTTAGAAAGTGCCTATATTGGAACTAATGCTTGTTTGTTCACATACAGTTACAAAAGCTCACCTGTTCCTTCATACTGACAGGAACAATCCCCTCATCACTCCTGGCTCGGCTCCTGACACTAAATCACATTTTAAAAATTCTCATAACTGCACAAATTTCCCCTTTTCACAAAGCCTTATGATCAATTCAGGCCAGTTTCATTAAAGGGTTAGCCTGGTTAAAACCAGACCCTTGTCCTTCACTTCGCTTCTTACTAGGGTATGGGACTTCTCCCATAGACAAGGATTTCTCCGGTAGGTTTTTGACCGGACCAATCAGAGAACAGAAGGCGGATTACCGGACCAATCAGAGAACAGAAGGCGGAGTTTTGAACGATGTCGACTGACGTCGTCAGTTAAAATGGCTGCCGCCACGAAGGAATTTTCAAGAAAAAAAGGTAAAAAACTATTATTTCTTTGCTGAGAAAAAATATATTTCTTAGCTGACGTTATATCAGAAGGGTTCCTGAGCTTAACAGTTCCTAAATCAATTCACGAAATGGTCAAATCTGCTGGATTTAAATAGTTTCGGTTTGACATTTTCCAAACAGCCTCGGGTGCGCTACGAAAATAAATTATAAAAAATCGAATTTTATCTCAAATGTTTCATCCAGGCCAACAGTCAGTAAATTAGAGCCATATAATTACACACTGGTAGCAGAAAAAATATCCACCGAGTGGTTTCTGAGCTATTTATCTGAATAGTTAGCCTGCCCTGGACCTCGCCAGGCTAAACTAACAAAACTCCGCCTTCTGTTCTCTGATTGGTCCGGTCAAAAATCTACCGGAGAAATCCTTGTCTATGGGAGAAGTCCCAGACCCTAGTATGAAGCAAAGTGAAGGACAAGGGTCTGGTTTTAACCAGGCTATTAAAGGGTTGAATCATCTAACATCTCAGAGCACTTTTCATATAGAGCAGGTCTTCACCAGACTCATACTCTTCATTATATTATTATAATAATATTCAGTTAATGAGTAATCCTACCTGCCCACTCTGGACTGCTGCATGATGGAGCAGAACATCTTGCTTCTGACAAAGTTTCAGTTATGTGGCGTCGCATCATAATATTATTTAAATGATATAACAGTATGTTATGTCACAATGCCACACACCACACAATTCATTTACCGGGTACTTGATAATTAACTTGAACAGTGTTTTGCAGGCAAAGTTTAACATCATGTCTCACCTGTTTGAACTCTCTCATTTACAAACTGCAGCTGTTTGAATGAAACATGTGTCAACGTTTGTACATTAGCTGCGTCTCTGAACCACCATTGCTTTTTCTACCTTCAATCTGTCCACTGACCGCGCTTACGTGTCACCTCCAGGCACGTAACAAAAACAAAACTAAAAGTGGAGGTGCAGCCCACGCAGCTGCTGCGGGGATAAACTGATGACATGTGAATAAATGAAGGGCGGGTCGGCCCAGGAGCAGCGCGTGGTGTTCTGTGTTATATGTTGTTAAAAAAAGTTGTAAAAGATTAAAATAAAATAAAAAAACGAGGAACGGCGTCTCCTCTTCTTTTTTTCTCTCTTTCCTAAACTGCGCAATGTTATGCCGCCCCCTGCTGGAGGCCGCCCTGGGCAGCCGCCCATGTCGCCCTAGCCTGGTTAAAACCAGACCCTTGTCCTTCACTTCGCTTCGTACTAGGGTCTGGACTTTCTCCATAGAGAACCGATTCTTGCTGGAGGCGTGGCCTCTGCTTAGGAACAAAACCATTGGATCTTAGAAAAATTTTGAACAAGGAAAAGTATTCTGCTCCTTCCCCCTCAGAGCCATATATGGCTGCTCCCCCGTGGTCTGTTGAACTTGACATCTGCTCCGCCTCCTGCTGCATTTTCTCTCGCTGCAGCCTGCCGCTGCATATTCTGTATTTATATGTTAATAAAACGTTCTAAAAAGTCTGCAGGTCTCTTTTGAGATGGTAAAAGAGAGCTGGCGCCGATATCAGAAAGCAGTGAAAACTGCTAAATCACAATACTTCTCTGATATCATTGCTGCAAACTCTCGTAACCCTCGAGTTCTGTTCTCCACCCTAAACTCTGTTCTCCACCTCACTGAACAATCACCCATGGAAGCCTCGACTGAGCTGTGCGAGAACTTCCAACATTTCTTTTTAGATAAAATCGCAACCACCAGGGCTCTCATTTCTCCTCCATCTCACGATCCATCCATCCCACCTCAATCTGTTGCTGTGTTTGACCATTTTGAACCAGTCTCTCTGTCCTCTCTAGAGCAGGTCATGTGCAGCCTGAAACCATCTGGCTCCCCCTTCGATGTGGTCCCCCCGCGGCTTCTAAAGGAGGTTTTTCACACTCTAGGTCCCTCCATTCTCTCGATTGTAAATAGCAGTCTATCCTCGGGTGTGGTGCCAAAATCATTAAAACATGCTGCTGTTCAACCCCTCCTGAAAAAACCAAACCTCGACCCGTCAGTATTATCCAATTTCAGGCCTGTCTCCAGACTCCCATTTGTTTCTAAACTTCTAGAGAAAATAGTTGAGTCCCAACTAAAGTGCTTCCTGGAGGATCACGCTATCCCCGAGCTTTTCCAGTCTGGCTTCAAATCTCTCCACAGCACTGAGACTGCCCTACTGAAGGTTTTTAACGACATCTTTCTATCCACAGATACTGGTGACTCTGTGCTGCTTGTCCTATTGGACCTCACATCCGCTTTCGACACCATCGACCATGAGATCCTCATTGCTAGGTTGGAGCAGTGGGTGGGCATCTCAGGATCAGCCCTAAACTGGTTCAGATCCTACCTCTCTGACAGGTCTTTTTGTGTGTCCATCAATGATTTTACTTCTGCAGTGGCGGCTCTTAAATGGGGGGTTCCGCAGGGGTCCATCCTGGGTCCTCTCTTGTTCTCCTTATACCTGCTGCCACTCGGTGCTATTTTCCGGAAACACAATATACCTTTCCACTTCTACGCTGATGACTGTCAAATCTACTTCCCCCTAAGACAAAATGGTACAGGCTCTATTCAACCTCTGCTCGACTGCCTGGCTGACATCAGGGACTGGATGGCTTTAAATTTCTTAAGCTTCAATGATAAGAAGTCTGAAGCCATATTGTTCCTTCCCAATGACACAACCTCAAACCACTGCATTGACCTGTCTGCTCTACCCCTGTCCGAAAAACAAAAAGTCAAAAATCTGGGAGTGATAATGGATCCTTCCATGAAACTCAACAGTCATGTAAACATGATCGTCAAATCCTGTTTTTTCCAGCTGAGGCGTCTGTCTAAGCTGAAGCCCATATTATCCAAAAAGCACCTGGAGACAGTGATTCACGCATTCATTACATCTAGGCTCGATTACTGCAATTCACTTCTGTTTGGCGTCAGTCAAGCCACCATTGCACGATTACAACTGGTTCAGAACGCAGCTGCCCGATTTCTAACCAGCACACGCAAAAGAGAGCACATTACACCAGTCTTGGCCTCCCTTCACTGGCTACCGGTTCATCTTCGAATCCAATTCAAAATTCTCATGTATGTCTACAAATCGCTGAACAGTCTCGCCCCCGCCTATCTCTCGGATCTGATACACCCATATGTCCCTCCACGTGCTTTGAGGTCAGAGGATCAGGTACTCTTAATAGTTCCAGAAACTCGCCTTAAGCGCAGGGGTGACAGGGCGTTCTCTGTAGCAGGCCCAAGACTCTGGAACGAGTTACCGCTGCTCATCAAACAGGCCCCCTCCCTCTCGGTTTTCAAATCCCGGTTAAAAACTCACTACTACTCCATTGCTTTCAATGCCAGCTGATTTGTATTGGATCGTTTGATTTATGATCTGCAATGTTTTTATGTTTTTCGTGTTGTACTTCATTGTCTGTGTTGCCTGTTGCGTGTTTGTTTGTCCAGCACTTTGGTGTGGACTTGTTCCTGTTTAAAGTGCTTTATAAATAAAATGGTATGGTATGGTATGGTAAAAAATAAAATAAAACCATGGATCGCTGGTCCAGCACACCAGAAGACCAGAAAATCTGATGGGACTCGGGCAGCAACGTAAAACCCGAGTTTAATTCTCTCGTGACAACCTGAGGCATTTCCTCATCAGCGGAGGGAGAGGAGGAGGAGGAGGAGGAGGGAGCGATCACTTGACTTTTGGCCAAAAAAAACAAAAGAAAACTCCAGATAAGGGATTAAGAAGGGGAAATTAATACATTTGTGTCACATATAAAACAGTCCTGCATCGCTTTGCATCGCTTTGAATGAGAACATGCGAATGCTCGCTGGCTGCGCTGGGACAGGTGGGGGCGTGGGTTAGGGGCCCAAAACTCCGCCCCTTCTGTTCTCTGATTGGTCCGGTCAAAAATCAGCCGGAGAAATCGTTGTCTATGGGAGAAGTCCCAGACTGAGCAGTGAAGGGAAATGAGAATTGAGCGGAGCTGTGCAGGAAGGCGAGGGCCAGGCTAATGTCGCCCATATAAGGAACCGCAACTGTATATATAAGGTGAAATGTTAAGTGACATGTTACTGTACTTCACATATATGTTTAACTTTAACATATCACTTAACATATAACCTTACATATACATAGCACGCTACATACACACTTTACATAGACGCATATGTAGGGATGGCACCCTCTGTCGGTCAGTCCCTATCCCTATACCTTCTGGTTTCCCTGTCTTCGTGTCCAGGTTTTTGTGATTTAGTTTAATTGCTGTGTGTGTGTGTGTGTGCGCGCATGCGTGTGTGTGTGCACGTGTGTGTGTGTGTGTGTGTGTGTGTGTGTGTGTTATAAGTTTGCGTCCTTATGTTGTTCATTGTCGGGTCATGGTCTGCTTGGCGTTTGCAAACATTTTGACAAATAATGCAGCTTTAGCATGGGGCGGCCGTGGCGTAGTGGTAATGGCAGTCGTCCCCCGATCGGAAGGTTGGAGGTTCAAATCCCAGTTCCCCACACCATGTGTCGTTGTGTCCCTGGGCAAGACACTTAACCCCGAGTTGCTCCCGATAGGACTGGAAAGCGCCTTGCATGGCAGTCTGCCGCTACCTGTGTATGAATGGGTGGATGGTTGGTATTGTAAAGCGCTTTGGGGCCCCTCATAGGGGGCTGGAAAGCGCTATATAAATAAGCTCCATTTACCATTTATGGAAACTAAATTGAGAAATTTTCAAACAGCTTAATTATTGCAAAAACTGTTTCAACAGATGGAATGGGGGAAAAAAAACATTTTATGTGGATTTTACATTTAAGTCATGACTGCCAAACACCATAGTAATAAAGTCCAGTTGTTCTGTATTGAACGCCTTTTTTGATGCCAAACACCATTGATCTGGATCCTGCTGGAACAGGATCCTCTTATTTTGACAGGGTCTTTGGTAGGGTCAGGTATTTGTAGGGTCAGGCCTACAAATAATAATGTTATGAACAAGTTGGACTGCCTTGAACAAAAATGATAAATATGGAATAAATGATGACACTCTTAAACAGGCCAGTAAAATACAGTATATGTTATGACGCCACCTGTCAATCAATCCAGGCATGTCAGCAACTGATTTCAATTTATCCTGGAAGTGGATGTTCCTTAGCTGCAGAGCTGCGGCCCAGTTTCCCTCCAACACTGTTGGAGTTTTGCATTATGAACGCTTTGTGGTCATAGAGATTCCGTGAAAAATCATCAGGAAAAAAAGTTGTCAGTGGGGAACATGCAAATCAGACACTGTGTTACCCTGAGCATTTAGAGCAGGGGTGCTCATTAGGTAGATCGCGATCTACTGGTAGATCTCTGAGGTAGTACTGGTAGATCACAGCATGTCATTAAAAAAATTGTCTGTTCAGTGCCCTGAGATTACTTTTTTTGTGAATTGACGCTATATAAATAAACTGAATTGAATTGAATCTTAGAACATCTTTACTCAACACAACAGTTTAGGTCAAAATTAGCCTGGTTGAAACCAGACCCTTGTCCTTCACTTCGCTTCGTACTAGGGTCTGGCATCTCTCCCATAGACAACGATTTCTCCGTTAGATTTTTGAATGGACCAATCAGAGAACAGAAGGCGGAGTTTTGTTAGTTTAGCCTGGCGAGGTCCAGGCTATTCAGATAAATAGCTCAGAAACCACTCGGTGGATATTTTTTCTGCTACCAGTGTGTAATTATATGGCTCTAATTTACTGACTGTTGGCCTAGATGAAACATTTGAGATAAATTTCGATTTTTTATCATTTATTTTCGTAGCGCACCCGAGGCTGTTTGGAAAATGTCAAACCGAAACTATTTAAATCCAGCAGATTTGACCATTTTGTGAATTGATTTAGGAACTGTTAAGCTCAGGAACACTTCTGATATAACGTCAGCTAAGAAATATACTTTTCTCAGCAAAGAAATAATAGTTTTTTACCTTGTTTTCGTGAAAATTCCTTCGTGGCGGCAGCCATTTTGACTGACGACGTCAGTCGACGTCGTTCAAAACTCCGCCTTCTGTTCTCTGATTGCTCAGGAACACTTCTGATATAACGTCAGCTAAGAAATATATTTTTCTCAGCAAAGAAATAATAGTTTTTTACCTAGTTTTCATGAAAATTCCTTCGTGGCGGCAGCCATTTTGACTGACGACGTCAGTCGACGTCGTTCAAAACTCCGCCTTCTGTTCTCTGATTGGTCCGGTCAAAAATCTACCGGAGATATCCTTGTCTATGGGACAAGTCCCAGACCCAGCAGTGAAGGGAAATGAGAATTGAGCGGAGCTGAGTAGGAATGGCGAGGGCCAGGCTAGGTCAAAATACTATAATTTTAAAGCCACAGTACTATACAGGGAACCCCCGTGTTACGAACGAGTTCGGGACCTAAGAACGGTTCGCAGCTCGATTCTGCCGTAGGTAGGGGGTGAAAATTATTTTAAAAAATATAAATAATATTCATTCATTCATTCATTCAACCTTTATTTATCATGCTAACGGAGCGCGCGCACACATTTAAGCATGTACAGTAGTGTACTGTAATGTTAAACATTGCTATTCACATTTACAGAATAAATAAAAATATATTTTCTTACTTTGAGATGGTCAAAGCCGACATCTTAGGTTGCCATGCGTTGATTGTTGTCGGGCCGAGCAGCGCGGCGGCCGGCCAGTGAACCACCGCAGCTGCTCCAGACCTGTGTTAGCTAGCTGGCTAGCTTCTGCTAGCCAAGCCATGAGCTGGTGTTGGAGCGGCGGCGCGATCAATCTGCAGCTTCTGCTGCTGCCTGAGACATCCACAAAGTTCACAGAGACGTTTCCAGCTCGTAATTAATCCATATGAAGCCATCCTGGTCACCAGTCTTCGGCCGGCTACCGTGTTAGCTCCCGTGTTAGCTTCTGGAGCTAGCCAGGCCAGAGCCTGGCCGGAGGTGTTCGCGCGGCGGCCTGGCACGATCAGCGATAAATCCGCTGCTGCCTGAGACATCCACAAAGTTCACAGAGACGTTTACAGCTCGTAATTAATCCATATGAAGCCATCCTGGTCACCAGTCTTCGGCTGGCTCCCGGCAGCTAACCTAAAATGGCGTCCGGTGTTCTACATTACTGTAATTTGTGACCGGAGACCCCAGTGACTGAACCTAAAATGGCGTCCGGTGTTCTACATTAATTTGTGACCGTGTAAACTGAAGACCTACTTCCTGTTGCCCAAGATTGCTCAAAAATGATCAGAAATGATCTTTTTTATCATAATTATTATTTATAAAGCCTTTAAAACAACCACAGCTGCAACAAAGTGATGTACACATGAAATTAAGAACATTTAAACAAAAAAAAAAAAAAAAAAAAAAATTTAATACAGTAATTTCATATTTTTATTAAATATGATACGTTCGTAGGTCCCGTTGTTCGTAGGTCGATGGAGTCGTAAGTGGGGGGTTACCTGTAGTTCATAATTTCCGACTGACATGAAAACTACAGCATTTTTCATGTAAACCAGCTAATTTTTTGTTTATTACCCACAATAAACATTGAAAAAACACAAATGTTTCCACAGGTTGTTTTCGTGTAAACGGGGCCTTATAGTAAGTAGATCACTTTGACTTGATCATTTCAAAAGCAGCTCGCATGCTGAAAAAGTCTGAACACCCCTGATTTAGAGGGTGGAATGTCTTGTATGTCCAGTTTAGGGCTAAAAATCTCTCTTTCCAAAAGAGGTCAGCAGATGGCAATATAATCATGTTTATGGCAAGTTGGATAGATTCCTTTCTTGTAAGAACAGTACCGTATACACAAAATAAGTTCATTGTGGCTCAAAAGTAGTAATGTCTTCTTCTTCTGGATGTTCTCTCTTCAAACGTTGCCATGCTCTGTACTCATTCCACCTACCTCCATGTCCTCTCTAACTGAATGCATATCCCTCTTCTTTGGACTTTCTTTTTGTCTTCTTTTTTTTTTGGTAGCTTTGTTTCTCAGTCTGTCCTCTCTAACTTTATCTCCAAGTTGTTTAACCTGTGCTGTACCTCTGATGATTTTATTCCTAACCTTCTCCATCCTTGTTAGTCACAAACCGTTCAACATAGCTGGTCTTACGGTGCTAATTTTTGTTACCAAATCTTGTTAATTTTAAATTCAATTACAGACAGTGTGTATATTAAATGTTTAAATGTTTATTAAATTTGTTCATTTTTTTACAAAAGAAGCAATACAAGACAATCTCATAATGATAGTGTACAAAAATGTAAAAAAAATGAAAGGTAGCAGAAAGAAGAATAAATCTTATTATATCTGCTCCTTATCTCCAACAATCAGATTAAACAACAGTAGTCAAACCATGTAAACAATAATAATCTTCAACCAACTTTTTCCAACAATCAGGTTAAACAATAATATTCTTCAGCCAACAGTACAAAATGACTAACTCTTTCTAATTTTCTAACTAATACTAATACAGTACAAAATGACTAACACTTTCTAATTTTCTAACTAATACAATACACATTACGTTATTTCACATATATTTTTTTAACACATTTGTTTTGATCATTTTTTTAAATGTAAACATTGACTTGGCATTTTTAACTACATTCTCCAAGCCATTCCATAATCTAATTCCCTGAATTGAGGTAGAACGTCCCTTCAAACTGGTTCTGAATTGTGGTTTTACAAACAACTCTGTTCCCTTAAGATTATAACAACTTTGTCTTTTAAGAAAGTGCATTTGGATATATATATCCAAATGTATATCAACTGTTTGTTACAATCTGCCTGACACATTTAGGTGTTAGCCTACTTATGGAATAGTAGTAGTAGCTTAAACTGATATTTTGTGCACTGTAGGAGTCTGGATCTAAAAGTATCATGCTTGTGCAATTCTTTATTATTTTTCAGGGTGCTAATGTGAAGACACTGAGGCACTTTTTTTTTTTTTTTTTACTTTTCAGCCAAATACATTTCTGACACATTTTTTTGATTTGATCCTTTCTCTCAGCTTTAGACAAACCATGCCAAAATCATCAAAACGTTAGGCTTAAACAACAGTAGAGTATTAGAATTGTTTGTCAGTCATGCAATGAATGATGTAGAACAGGGGTCTGCAACCTTTATGGTCAAAAGAGCCATTTTACACCTTCAGTCACTACATTAAACATGTTCAGAGCCGCAATAACCTGTGATTATCAACTGGTGGCCCATGGGCCACTTTAGGTTTGTTTAAGGAGACTTTTGTGGCCAGTAGGGGTGGCCTTATAAAGCTAAAACATCTAATGATTTTTAACATTTATTGATATGTTTACAATTTAAGACAAATGAAAAGACCAGAGTCTTGTGTGTGTGTGTGTGGTGGTGGGGGGTAGTTTTTCCATTAAATAATTAAATAAACTATGAACTGTGCAGACTTGTGTGATTTTATTTTATTGTAGAAAAATAATTACCGTATTTTTCGGACTATAAGGCACACTTAAAATCCTTTAATTGTTTCAAAAATGGACAGTGAGCCTTATAATCCGGTGCACCTTATGTATTAATTCTAGTTGTGCTTACTGACCTCAAACTGATTTTATGTGGAACACGGCACTCAAAAATGTGTCAAAATGAACGTGTTTTGCTTAAAGTAAATTGGAATTTGACCTGTTTAAACCTTGAAGGATGCTTCTACTTTGAAGTGTATCTGAGCTATATGAGATCCAAAGAAATCTGGGTCTTCTTATCTATTTTTCTAAAATTCCATTCTTCTACGTCAGGGGTCTGCAACCTGCGGCTCTAGAGCCACATGTGGCTCTTGGGTCCCTCTGCAGCGGCTCTTTCAAGCTTTGAACAAAGTAACATAAAACTGAATTTTATTGGTAGTTATACAATCAACAAAAAAGTACAAGTTTTAGCTGTTTTTCTGTCATTTCTTTTGCAGATACTCTTCAACACTTTGCTTTATTTCTATACTTACCTTATATTTTGGACAATAAGGTGCACCTTATTATAAGGCGCTTAAAGGTAAAAAAAAAAACACAATAGTTTTTGCACATAAGCTACTTATTTTTAGGTTGTTTCTTCTGTCAATCTAATTTTGATTATTGTCAAGAAATGACAAAAATACTTGCAAGAGTTTAAACTATTCTTTATTTGTGTTTTTTGAAAATATGTCACCATTTTGTCAGCTTAGATTGTTACAAAAGTGAGAGCTAAATCAACATTGGACTTTTGGACAAGAAAGTTGATGTATGTTGGAATTTCAGCTCTGTCGCTGTTTAGCCATTCTTTTATTCCCAGCAATTTTATGATGAGCTTTTTTTTTTTTTTAGCATTGAACGTTCTGTACACTGCAGTGCTATATCAAAATAAATCTATTTCCTGAGCAAATGGACAGAAAGAACAGAACATGTTGGACACAGAAGGGTGGATAACAGAACCCACACGCACAACCATACAAACTCACACAAATGTGCTTGTGTTTGTCGAAGCAGATGAATCAGTGCTTTGTGGACGCTTTGCAGGGGAAATACTGGCCACCCTGCCGGCAGCAGTTCTCACACATAGTGACGAAAAAACCCTCAACACAGGAAATCCACCACTTACAGAAGATTGTGAATGAATGGATGTTCGGTGAACTTGGGCACTTCTGTTTTAAACTTTATGTTGCAGCTATCTGAGAAAACTAATTACCGAAAGAGAAAATATTTGTTTGCTGTCTCTAGGCCATAGGCCTCTTATAATGAGCAGAGTTCACATTGTCCTACTATTAAATAAATAAAAAACTTGGACCCAGTAAACTGTGCAACATTAGTAACAAGCGTGGGCTCCCATCAAAACATCCACTTGTTTACCTTCATGTCACTTCTTGTCGAATCAGGTTCCTCTTTAAATAAATTACCCCTGAAGTCTCAACAGATTTCTCCCTGCGTGTGTGTGTGTGTGTCCTTGTTTATGTTACTTTGTGAGGCCCATTTTTCTGAGTTATACCAAATTGTGAGGACCAACTGCTTCTTATGGGGCCCAAAGCTCGGGCCCCATAAGAAGAAGTCCCGTTGGTCGGTTAGGGGTTAGGTTTAGGACTAAGGTGTGAATTGAGGATGTGTTAGGTTTAGGGTAAAGGTCAGGGTTAGGCTATAGAAATGAATGAAAAATGAATGGAAGTCAATGCAATGGCCCCACAAAGATAGAAAAACAAACTTGTGTGTGTGTGTGTGTGTGTGTGTGTAAGGTGAAGGGGAGTGAGGGGGAGCTGTAGAGGCGTGGTCCACTGCGTTGCTATGGGTAAATTTGTATATAAGTGCGAAAATGAGCAGCACTCCTGTGCAGCCTGCGGCGCTCTGAGCGACCTGAGGAATTCAACAGGCGTTCAGAGAGTTTTCCTACAGCAGGGATGTACAGCCGGAAAGAGACACCCTCTCTGAACTGATTTTGGGTGATGGATGGATTGTCATTCTGCTCTAATTTACAGGCACTTCCACATTTGGGATATTAAATCTGAAAGGTTTATCTAGAAGTCTGCAGGAGAATTAGCTTTTGGTGAGTATGGTTTTATTTTATATTTTTTACCTGTTATTAACTATGTCTTGGTTTCATGTTACAAAGAAAGGGTATATTAGCTGATGAGGTATTTCTGCTGAGTGTGTTCACATGGTGTGTGAAAGCTCTGCTGACTCTGGTTCTGCTGTGTGTCAGTGACCTGCAGATGCACTCAGAGTGCTGGAGGCTGCTTCAGACTCACTGTTTGAGGTCAAAGCATCGTTAAAACAATAAATGAAGCCAAGGGGACGCTGTGCTCTTCATTTTCAAACAGTCTGAAAGGAGATTTTCAGTGTATAAGTATAAAAATAACATTTAGTTCAGATTAGAATTTTACTGAATGATGAAAAGGACTTAAAAATTTCAACAAAAGTTTTGTTCTGAATCGCAGCAACAGGTGTTTTTAATTTTATTTTATTATACCACACTCTATGTTCTGCAGGTAAACATTGTCCCTCGCAACATCAGTTTCATCCATCATGAAGAGGTCTCCTCCCGGCCCTGTCTGGGTCGGAGCGGTTGGTTTGATCCTCTGCCTGACACAGAGTGTGCTGGCCACGGTCCTCAGAAACTCCTCACGGCTCGAGTCAATCCTGGATAAGTACAAGGACAAGGACGAGGGGTGGTGGAAGGCCAGGTCCAGAGGCAAGAGGGCCATCAGTGAGGGAGACAAGCACCTCATCCTCGACCTGCACAACAAGCTGCGGGGTCAGGTCCACCCTCCGGCCTCCAACATGGAGTATATGGTGAGCACAGAAGATAAAACTAAAAAAGCAAATCTAAAATACAGTACTGTACAGGGAACCCTCGACTTACGAACGAGTTCCGGACCTAAG
>JBBPBX010011943.1:13732-54981 GCA_038048925.1 Garcialebias charrua | reverse complement strand
AATACCATCGACGTACGGCAGAAAAAACGTGACCTACGAACGAGCCCCATTACAAGTATATAATCGAGCTACGGCGTAACTGCGTCACACACGGCAATCGGCGAGGTGGGGGAGGGGATTGCCCCTTGGCTGTTGTTAGTTGGGCATGGGCGTGACACTGCGCATGACAGTGGAAAAGTAAATGCTCCAAACATTCATTGTTGAGCAAGATGCAGGTTTGATCATGAGAAAAACATCTGTCTACCTACACTTCAGTCAAAGTAAGACAATTTTGTTTCATTTTTCTGCTGCTTCTAGCTTTTTCTGAGTTCATGGACTTCTTTCTCATGCACATGGACACTCATCAACGCACTGGTTGCACTGCTGCTGTTCTGATGTTAAAAGCTGCACTTTGAGAAGTGTTCATGTGTGATTGTTGACATCATTTTGCTGATGGGAGTCCCTGATTTGCTGCTGTTCTGATGTTAAAAGCTGCACTTTGAGAAGTGTTCATGTGTGATTGTTGACATCATTTTGCTGATGGGAGTCCCTGATTTGCTGCTGTTCTGATGTTAAAAGCTGCACTTTGAGAAGTGTTCATGTGTGATTGTTGACATCATTTTGCTGATGTGATTTCCAGCTGATTTCCTGCAGTTCTGATGTGAAGTTACTGATGTACAGTTACTGTGTGTGTTTATGGATGCATGTGTGGTGTAATGGGGAACAAACCCAGAAAGCTGTTTTAGTTAAATAACTCACCGCTAAGAAAGCATTTATTTGCATACACTATAATAAATACCGTCTTATTGATTCAAACAAAATCAAAACTAAAAGATGGGAGATAACAATTATGATGAAGCTTTACAGCTGCTCACAGCAAAGCTTGAATTGTTGAGGCATAATAACATTCGCAGAAGAGAAATTTTTCAACAAGAAAAACTTAAGTTAAAACGTGAGATCAGACAAAATCAAAACAAAAAGATGGGAGATAACGATTGTGATGAAGCTTTACAGCTGCACACAGAAATACTTGAATTGTTAAGGCAAGATAACATTCGCAGAAGAGAAAATTTTCAACAAGAAAAACTTGAGTTAAAAAGTGAGATTGAGCAATTAAAAATAAAACGGCGTGCTATAAATGGTTTTGATGTTCGTCAACTCCCTGACCCGATCTGGTTAAAAACAAAACCAGAGCGTGAACTACATTACCAAGAAAAGGTCAAATCCCACTCGCTGGAGCTGGAAGGGACAAGTTCATCAACTCCCTCTCCTAAAAAAGGCGAGAAGAAACATGTTTTTCAAACTAACAGACCACTTACTGAAGATGCCCGCTGGAACAATGAGCCGGAGTGGCTCAGACAAGACCCAGAGTACATAAAACGATTTCAAAGGGGGGGCGCACGTCCTAAAGATAAGAAAGATGGTCACAAAAGTAAACCATATCACAAAAGGGGGTCCGAACAGGAACCCCCAGTTCAAGGACAAGCCCCTCCTGCCCCTGCACTGCGGACTGGACAGTCCGGGAGTAGCAAAAGGTCACAGAAGTTCCAGAAAAAAGGCAACATACCTCTATGCTCTGAGGAGATAGTGGACATAAGTTGGTTGTTTGAAAACTTGAATGATACAGAGGATGACCGAACTGGTACATTGAGTGACCTTGTCTTTGATAACTCAGAGCACATGGATAACTCAGAGCACACAGTTAGTGACAACAATACAGGTAGTCCCCGATTTACGAGCGCTCTGATCTGCGAGGTTCCAGACTTACGAGCTGCACATTTTTGGAAAAAACGAAAAAAATACTGAGTTTTCATGTGTTTTTTCACTACAGTTAGTTAGTTAAGCATATAAACACACGTTTCCGATCATTTTTATGCACTCAAAAGTAGTTTTTAGATGAAAATAGAGTGTTTTTAGGCGCGCTAGCGAAAACCGTTCCAATTTACGAGCGGATTTCCGGATTTACGAGAGAAATGGCGGCCGTTCCAAATTACGAGATTTCCGGTTTACGAGCGCCTCGTTGTGACGGATCTCGCTCGTAAATCGGGGACTACCTGTAGCAAACGACAAAAAGAAAAACGTCTCAAAAAAGGCCTTGAGCTACAACATCAGTTTAAACAATCAGTGATGAAACAGTGCGCTGTAACTGCTGTTGAGGCTCACATGCAAAACAAAACACCCTCTGAGGTGTGCCCAGGTCAAAAGGTCGTATCCCAGTCGCAAAAAATAGGCGAGGTTCTCTCTCCTATAGAAAGCGAGAATAAACACCGTCGTCTCAAAGGCCCTCTGACCTCGGAAGAGGTAGAGAACATACGTCGATTGTTAAAAGAGTTGGATAATACTAGCAAGAATGAACAAGATTTTCAAACTGACATACACCGAAATGTTGGTACCAGTTGGAACAGTGACTCAAAATGGTTTAAAGGGAGCCCCGCCCCTGAAGCACCTCAGATTGAAAAATCTGAGACAAGCAACGAACCACAAAAGGTAGGTGTTCACTCTCTAAGAGACCCACAACGGTTCAGATCGAACCAGATGGGTGAAAACCAAGGTCAATCGGTGGGTGGACTTCAAAAGAAATTGAAGGATGAGGACCTATACTCGTTTAACTATGCGTGGTCCCAACAGCCACCCCCGAGCCTTGGAACTGCACCTCCCGCGCCTCGAACAGAACAGTTCAAGACAGGCAAAGAGTCACGAATGTCCCGGAATAATGGCCCAACACCTCTATGCTCGGAAGAGACAGAGGAAGTAAGTAGTTTGTCAGTAGATTTGAATGTTACTGTGCTTGACCAACCTGATACAATGAGTGGCGTTATCATTGATAATGACACTATCAACATTGACCAACCTGGAGCGATGTGTAGCACTGTCTTTCACAAAGACTCAGAGCACACAAATAACTCAGCGCACACTACTACCAACATTGCCATGGATGTTGACAGCAAACCAATTGCTGACACACAACAACATCCTGAAGGTCATGATGCTGACAGCCAACAAGATGCTGACAGTAAACAAGATTACACAGACAGAGTCACACGTGAACAGAAACGTGGGCCAAGACCTGTGAGGTTTCTGTGTAACTTTATACAAAGGGGGGTGGCTAAGAAAGCTTACCTGCCTATCACACTGGAAGGTGTCCTTGAGCGTGAAGCCCTCCTGGATGGCAGTTCTGATATAACTATTATGTCGGCCAAGCTGTTCGAGGAGCTGAGGACCGCCGCTAACGGTGTTGACAGGCAAATACCCTTTGAGAAATGTGCTATTGAGCTACAGGGTCTCGCAGAGACGAGAACAACCCTAACAGCTATAGCTATGGTTCACATGCAGATTGGCAAAATGACACTACGCCACCCGGTGTTTGTGTCTAACCTTGACTCATTCCCATTTTTGGTTGGCCAAGATTTTATAAACCGCTTCGACGCGATTATAGATTATGGCCAACAGACAATGTGGGCAACAGTGAGTAAACCCCTGCCAATAAAAGTGCTTCCTAGTTGCGATACAGACTGCCTAACCGCAGGTACCGCAGAGGACACAAGGGACTGCTCATCCGAGGACGAGAGCCCGGTAAGTGAACCTTCAACTACAGGTGAGACAGAAGAGACCCAAAAGTTGGACCAAACTCTGGCCCAACAAGAGAACCTCCTCTGTGAGCTGACACATTCAGCACTCCCTGACCACTGCCTACCACAGGTAGTGAAAGGTGTTGAGATCCAAGGATCCCACACCGATGACGCTGTACTGTCCTCTGAGACAGGTAATTCGGCAATCAACCAAGCTTTCAATGAAACCTTGGTTCAAGGGCATCTGAGTCCAGAAAATGACAGTCAACCAAACGCTGACAGTCACTTGGACATCATTGTTGCAGATTACGAGGACCCCTCATCAGACAAGAAGGGGGCAAACTCACATTACCTACCACAGGTAGAGAAAGGTGTGGAGATCCAAGGACCCCACACCGAGGTTGCTGTACTGTCCCCTGGGACAGGTAAATCGGCTATCAGCCAAGCTTTCGATGAAACCTTGGTTCAGGAACATTTGTGTCTAGAACTAATCAGAAATGACATAGTTTTTACAGACTCAAAGAGCCCCTCTTCAGTCAAGAAGTGGGAAGACACACACAACGACAGTGACCCGTCGCAGTCTGTACAATCAGACACACCTGCGACTGCGCCGACAGTTGTGACACACCTGAATTACACGGAAAGAGGTAAACGTAAGAAGATACGTTGGCCAAAACCTAAACGATTCCTGTGTACCGTCTTCTCTCAGCTGCGCGAACAGCTTAAACTAAACGGTGGCATCCTAACTTGTGCCCATGGACGGACGTCCTCACCTGTGCTCGTGGTCCCCCATGACCAAAGGGGGGTGATGTTAGGCCATGCCAAAGACAAAGATTTGAATGTACACCTCAGAAACACTTTTGCTTTCGCCCAGAAAAACCTGGAAAGATCCGCTGAAGGACGTAAGGCGTACTATGACCAAAAGGCCTCTCACAATGAACTCCAAGTGGGAGACAGAGTCTGGTACTATACGTTCGCCCCAGCAACCGGGAAAGGAGGGTCCGAGACCGGAACTCTCGCCCGCAAACTAATGCCCAGGTGGACTGGACCTCATCTGATAACAGACAAAGTGTCCTCAGTCGTCTACGAAATCAAAATCAGCAAAGGCCGCAAAGAGCCAATTGCTAAATGGGTACATCGAAATCAGATCAAACCTTACAAGGCGTTCAATGACTCCACAAAAGACAAAGATCTCACAAACTCACCGACTTCATGGGATAATAAGGTCGTACAAACACAAGTTAGTAAATAAACTAATCAGGTTTAAACTACCGTATTCTCCACCCTATAAGTCGCATTGTCCAATTTGAACTTAGAAACGCTAAGCCTAAAACCCACAACAAAAAACTAACCTTAACAACCGTTTAAATCCACGAGATTTAATTTGACCTCGGTCATAAAGTTGAGACCTGTTTTTCTTGTGTGTTGCACTTTGGAATCTGACGACAAGAGTGTGTCGAAGCAGTGAAACGTTGTTTCCTTGTTGTTTAGTCATTACTGTTGTCATTAGTTGAGATATTGTTTGGTTCTGAACACTCCCAGCCAAAAAGGTTTTGTATTAACATTGGTTAATGAATGATATGGATTTAACTATGCCAACATGCAGTTCGTTTTGTTAAATCTCAATCGTCGAAGAGTCAATGTAGTTTAAAGCTACTCAAGGTACCATAAACTACACTGGTCTCACAATTTCTAAATTGAACCGATTCGATCGTTTCTATTCTAGATTATCTATTCATTTTGATGAGTCTCGCCATAGACTTCAAAATTTATTAGGAATACCAAATCCTACGTCGTTCGTCTAAAAGACAACAGACATTTAGATCAAACTATATTTCATTTTTCTATTTTAGTTTAACCTAAACTAAGTAATGAATGGAGGAATAGTTTGGAATTAGAGGCCTTCGTTACAGAAGCCCTCCAAAATTTTATAGGTACAGATCCCTATATCTAATTTTACAGAATTGATCCACCCCTTAATTGGTAATTGTAGCTGATCTAAACCATGATAGCTTACATACCAGGTGCATATAGGTAGGGCCTAATGTAAAATCCCAATCATAAGCCCACCTAAAAAACCACATAATTGCATGACACATAGAACCAGAGTGGCACTGACTGGAAACCAACCAGCCAACAACCTTCGATGTGGGGACCTGCAGCTCCAACGCTTGGTCTTCAACCTTCATCCAAGGGTCGCCTCCTCTGCGTCAATCGAGGGATCCCCTCTACATGCTGATTATGAAAACAATTGTTGCTGATCAATCAACAAAACTAATCGTTGTGGAATTACCGCTGTGGATTATAAGACTTTGTTTTCCAAAGGATTAAAAGCTTTTCGCAATGGGATTACCTCCGAACAGTATGGAATTTCCAAAAACTTTATGGGATTATAATTTTTGATTTTTCTTTTCCACTTGCTGGATTACTTCAAGATCAAAGACAGTTCAAGGTTTCCTTTCGTGTTGGACCCCATCCCCAAGGACTGGCGATGGCTTCCAAAAGGGGGGAGATGTAGTGGACCTACCCAGGGTCAAACTAAGGTTTTTGAACTGTCCAGTGATGACCTTTACTGACCTCTCAGTAAAGCAAGACATTTACTACAAAATCATTCCATTAGTTGTAATCTTAGAACATAGTCACCAAAAGAGACTATTTCTATCTTTGATTTTATTCTAATGTGACCAAAAGAATAACTTTTGTCATTTTCATGATGTGTGCTTTTAAGCTGTGTTATTCTGTAAGAGTATTACTGTGTTCACTGCTGTGTTAAAGGTGAAGTCTCGGGTCACAGAGACCGGACGGTTTTGTTTAGAAAGTCAGAAGACAGTTAATCTGTTGTTTTTCATGAAAGGGCTCCAGCTGCTCTGTCTTTTCCTAAACAAATCTCCCTCTGCTCTGGCTGTAACCTTGGGTCGTGATAACGGCAAGTGAATTGCTCGACTGGTCCACGGACCAATGAAAAAGACACAAGTCTCATCTCTCATCTCATGATCTTTTTAAGTTCTAAGTTTTGCTGAAACACTTCAGAGTTTGCTGGGAGCTTCGAAAGAGATGTGAACTTTCCCAAAGAGCTGGGTACGTTTGGTCAAGAGCTAACGACCTTCGTCTTCAGCTAAGGACTGATAACAGGCTGTTATGAGTCCACTTCGAATGAGCGTAAGCTCAAACTTTGTTATTCCTTCCTGGAATAAATTATCTTGAGCCAAAAACCACGATTGCCACGACTTCTGCCGACGAAAGCGAGTATCACCGACACCGACAAGGTAAACACGTCTGGAGTCCAGCTTGGACTTGCGGGACCGACGACTCGTCAGTCCAAAGCTGACCACAGCTCTTTGCCAGAACCAAGGCGGACGTCTTAAGGTAAAGGAGCCGCTGTTTGCTTGCTGGAGGTGTGATGATATCTTAGCTGGACGCGTACGGAAGAGTGTCATCTGGTTTCATAAATGCAAGATAAACTTCCTCTCTTAACCTCCCAATTCTTCTTAAATCTTTCCTCCTATTCTTTTCCCTCTCAATCTAAGCTGGAAACTATTTTAAGCTGAAGAGCCCACAGACTAAATATGTTAACATCCAATATTGAAGTCTGTTGTGTTAAATTTAAGTGTGCTGACGTATTAATTTGAAAGAAAGTGAAATCCTGTCAATCAAGTGTAATGGTGTTAATTTAGTTGATTCATTTTAAATAAATGATAGTGTCTCTTTGACATATCAAACTAAGTTAACGTGTCCATTGTCACTCTATAGCTCTGTTTATTTATCCATCATAAAGATCACAGAAATATTGGGTAAACTGAAAAAGAAAAGAATCCGTGAAATTACTATTCAATCTGAATAAGTAAGTTAATTAAGGTAAAGAGGTCAGCTTAATACTGACCCCTGTTAAAATCCTTTAGTTACATCTGGGTGACACTATATGTGTTTAAGGACACAATATACTACTGTATCTCCCTCATGTTTCTTACAATAGTTTGCAGCCAGCTACAACATGAAGACTGAGTGAGCAGAACTGTAGCTAATTTTTCATCGTAGCATGTCCGCTCTGTGGAAGTATTTTTTTATTTTATGAATTTATTAATTTTCAGTTAAAATTGAACAATTTTAAAAACAAAACAAAAAAACAATTTACAAAGAAAATGAAAGACAGCCGAAAGATGAAAAAAGTGTTTGGTGTATTTTACACTAAACACTGCAAGACAACAACATGCAGTGTCTGCAGAGCCATAGCACCACAATAAACCTTGGTAAAGTTAGTATTACATTGGACATTCAAGCTCTGGGGCTTCAGTGGGGTGCTACTCTCGTTGAAGCCCAGCACAGGTGGTCCGACTCCGGCCAGCCGCTTCCAGTCTGACCTGCTATGTTTGCCCATTTCGGATGAGGGGCAGGCTGAGAGCGGCTGACTGAAATCAGAACGCCCACACCGGATTGAACGAGAAAAACACACCGCTGAAGCCACAGAGCTCGAATGTTTACCGAGAAGTTGCTAAACTTCATCAGAAATAATGACCAACTGCTATCAGCTTTAGAAAATGAAGGATTTCACAGCTTGATACTTGCAGCCAAGATATATCTTGCATGTAGCGCGCCGAACACTAAAAACTTCAAGGCCATGCCCACCTGCTGTGTGGGCCCCACCCGGTCCGTTATAAATTGCATCTGGACCGGAGCTCGACTCCCAAAGGCAAATTCTTTTCTTCAGCCATTTGATAGCCAGTGAGGTCCAATTTGTAAAGGGCTATGCTTACACTCATGCAGACTCTTCCACTGGTACATTTTCATAAAAATCACTTCTTGGTCTGCTACCCTCATACATCTCCTCCTACATGTCTTTGCGTGAGTGCAGCTACAGCATGCGCTCTCAGGACATGATCACCTGCAGTGTTCCATCAGTGAGGACTGAACTTGGAAAAAGGGCCTTTTCCTATTCTGCTCCTGCTTCCTTGAATATCTTACAAAAAGATCTGAAGCTCTCGGCCCTGACCTCTCTGGATGGTTTTCAGAATCTGTTGGAATCCTGGCAAAAACCAATGCAGATATGTTCCTGTCTTTGATTTTTTTTTGTACATCTACCTTATAATGTTTTTGCTAGTTTTCGCTACTCTTTCTTTTTCTTTTGTTTATTGTTTAATGTATTTGTGTCATTGATGTTCATCATTCTTTAGTTTGTAGCAGGTCGCTTTTGTAAATGAGCCCTCGAGACTCAATAAGATTTACCTGACTAAATAAAGGTTGAATGAATGAATGAATAATCTGGGGTTACAATAAGTAACCAACATTTTATTTTGTGTAATCTACGCCCTTTAAAAGCTGTCATTATTGGGTTTAAAAGGTAGCACAGGATATGGTCCATGCCTCACTAGGTCTGTCCGATAACCATAAAAAACCACCCTAAAATCTGCCTAAAACCTCATTCTTTATTCAAGCTTAATTGCGCACCGTTGTTGCTCCCTGCTGACCTGAAACAGGCATGGATCATGGCTTTAATTTCAGGAGGATTTTCTGGCAACTCACTCTGCTATTTGCTGCAAACTATCGGTTTCTACCTGTTGATTCTGGACCCAGCTTCTGTTTCCAATGGCCGTATCCATACATCTTCACAGGGGGGCTGGAGCCTCCCTCAGCCCAACTCAAACTGCAGTTGGGCTACCTCGTCAGATTTGTTTGCCCATCAAATTTGTGACGTTTTATGGTCTGAGACTTTTCTGCACCATTCATATTACAGTATTGTCATTATTTTCAGATCTCAGACTATCTGGAATCACTGAATCTTGTTAACACAACTAGGTCTGCCCATCACTGCAATTTTCACTGTTTTTGGGTTCTGAATGATCATGTCTTCATTAGGACAAACAACACTCACTCTGGTTACTTTCATCTCAGTCGCTCTACGCGCCAGGGTTGCCCACTGAGTCTGCTATTATTTGCTTTGGCAATTGAACCCCTCTCAATAGCACTTAGAAGTAATACAAGCATTATAGGCATAGAGAGGAATGATGTTAAATCTAAAGTTTCTTTATATGCGGATGATCTCCTTCTAAACATCTCCAATCTGGATATTTCTGTTCCTGCTGTACTTACTGCACTGGATAAATTTGGGCAACTGTCAGGCTACAAATTAAACCTCAACAAAAGTGAACTATTCCCGGTTAATGCATTAGCAAAGAATTACCCACTGCATACACTACCATTCAAGACCGTAGATCATGGTTTTACATATTTAGGAATCCAGGTTACTTCCAAATACAAGGATCTCTTTAAAGCTAATTTTTCCCCTTTACAAGTGCATATTAAGGAGGACTTTGATCGTTGGGCGGTGCTCGGTCCCTCACTGGCTGCTTGGGTTAACTCGATCAAAATGAACATCCTGCCACGTTTCTCCTACTTATTTCAATGCATCCCTATTTTTCTCCCGCAGTCCTTTTTTAACAAACTCGACAGCATGATTACCAAATTCCTCTGGAATGGGAAGGTCCCTCGTATACATACCCAATTCCTACAAAGACCCAAGGGGCTTGGGGGTATGGCCTTACCAAACCTTAGATATTATTACTGGGCCCTCAAATATTACACTCTTCAAATATTGGCTTGGGACAGATAGCCCCACTTCCCTAATTTGGGTTATTATGGAGGCCAACTCTGTAAAGCCTGTGTCTCTGGCAGCTTTGCTATATTCACAGTTACAGTCTCCAACTAAACCTTATGTCTTTAGTGATATAGTTGAGGGATCCCTTAGGGTGTGGAGAAAGTTCAGGCAGTATTTTGGCTTGCAAATGCAATCTATATCTGTTTTTGCTCCTATAACTGCAAATCATATTTTTTCACCCTCACTCACAGATGTGTTTGCTTATCTGAATAATCAGCGAGGTAATCACAAGGTGCGTGACACGCCCTCACTGCAGCCTACCTGCTAACAGGGTCTATTGAACCGGTCCCGGAGTTTGGGTATTACCTTGAACTACGTGGGACAGCTTCCGACTGAAGGCTGTTGATGGGAGAATTCATCTGGACTATTCACCTCCTAGCTTCCACAAGCCACACCCCTTTTTCACCTTGCTCCTCCCTCCACCTCAGCAGCCGGGGACCGGAGGGTTTAGTACAAGGCAACTCGTGTTAACGGAGGCTTCTCCCGTGTTTAAGCTCGCTATTGTTACTGATCCAGTTAATTTTAGGATCCAGGAGATCGGACCCTGGGGTATTGTTTTAATATAACCTTAGGTGCTAATGCTTAACCTTTAAAAACCTCCTAATAGAGTTGATGTTATCTTTGTGAACCAAACTTACATTTCCATGGACAAGTGGGTGATGAATAAAAGTCAAGAATTTTACGTTTTGTTTATTTTAATCAATTATTTTGCAGGGAAGGATCAGCGTTACAGCACAACAGTACATTTAATTAATATGATTATAGGTAAGGAAAAGGTATTAATTCACCAAACAATCTTAAGACTCGATGTTAAGCTGCTCGATACGCATGGAGTCCTTGAGGAAGGTTCTTTTCTGGAGTCCAGGCTGGAGAGGCTCGGAGGGTCGTCTCATTGATGTCACTCAGTTAACACTTCCAATACCCATCCAGTCTTATGGACCAGAATTAGAGCGCTTGATCATAAGAAAATTCCTCATCCAGCTTTATGAGCTAGAGTTTAGAGTACACTCTCACATTTCCATCTCATCTAATTTTAAGAATCAGAGTTAGAGTAGTCTTTTGCAATCCCACATCTCTCCTGACCTTAGGGATCAGGGATTAGAGTTTTACTTAAAATCTTACCCAATGGATGTATTCATTCATTCATTCAACCTTTATTTAGTCAGGTAAATCTTTTGAACCTCAAGGGCTCATTTACGAAAGCGACCTGCTAAAACTAAAGAACAATGAACAGCAGTGGTAGAATTTCCTTAAACAATAAACAATAAACAAACAAACAATAAACAATAGAAAACAAAAGAGAGAAAAAAAAACAAAAGAAAGTTTTTTTTTTTTTTAACAAAGTATCAAAAAACTAGCAAAACATTATAAGGTAGACGTATAAAATCAAAGACAGGAACAGATCTGCATTGGTTTTTGCCAGGATTCCAACAGATTCTGAAAACCATTTAGAGAAGTCAAGGTCGAGAGCTTCAGATCTTTTTGTAAGATATTCCATGTATCTCCCCAGAATCCTCAGTATTATCAAACAACCTCGAGCAATTAAGTCTCTAAGATAATTGAACTGTCTATTTGCTTCCACTCTATCCGCATTTAATTTAATTTGATTTAAATCTAGCTGAAAACCGGGTTCAGGAAGGCGTCTTGCAGGCATCCCTTTCCTCCTCAAAGTCTCTGGAGACCGAGAGGGAAAACCTGAAGCAGTCTCTCCAGTCCCTGGGGACTGAAGCTCACCTCTGACTCCTTGCTGGTCTGATCTGAAGAAACAAGTTTTGCATCGTCCTGGCTGTCTGGGTAAAAACTATCCAGTTCTTCCTCAAAGCTTGAGAATGAAAGAAAAGAAGTCTCTCCCCAGGACGCTTGCTTCCTCCTGTCAGCACGGAGTCGATCTGAACCACGCTTTGGGTCTTCAGTGGAGCAGGTCAGCTCCAGCTACTTGATGTCTGATGTACAGCTCCTCGACCGCATCATGACAACTTCGGACAGCTCCTGACAGCCCGGTTCTGAAGGAACAGGGCGGTTAAATATAAATCTTTAGTCCCGCCTTCTCCCTAGGAGGAGGGGGATAGCTAGTCTGTGATTGGCTGGATCTGCTTGCCTTGTCAGTATCTGGGCAAAGCTGCAGATCTGTTCTATTCTTGCAATCTTTGCTTGAAGCTACATGTTCCCTTATTAGGAAATGAATTTGCTCTTTTTGCTCGAGGCTGAATGATTCACCAGGGCCGGAGGTTGACACAACTCTGGTCAGTTAGTTACTTCACTTTTTCCAGTAAAGTGTTTGCAAGTCATACTTTTCAACATGTGTGTTTTGCAAGAGACCACTTTTGTCCCAAAACCATCTTTGAAACATAGTAACACATCATTACAATTGCTATTATAAAATGATTAACTCTCTATCATAACATCACATTAAATGATTATATTGGTTACAACCATATCTCACTTGATTACATTAAGTAAAACACATCTCACTTGATTATTTTAGTTAAAACACATCTACCATGATTATTGGTAAAAATCATATATCTCATGATCGTATTGATTAGAACAAGTTACTATTAAAACCAATCAAGGTTAAACCAAGTTCAGATAAAAACATATTAAAGTTAGAACAAGTCTTTTACATCAGGTTTTTTCCCTTCTGCTCTCTGTTTAGTTCAAGAATGTTCGTGTGTGAATTTGAGAGTGTGGCTGCTTGCTTTTGGGAAGTGACTTTCTTCATGACTTTCACAACTCTTAACGGTTAAACTTAAGACACATTTAACTTCTCTTATTCATCTTAACTTCATAACTACAGTTTCCAACAATCTTATGTTACAGGCTTTTCTAAGGTTTTAAACAACCACTCTTTTCTGCTCCTTTGCAGTCCTCATTCTGCACTTCTCTGCATGTTTTTGTGTGAGTATGCATCTGTATGTGTGTGTGTATGTGTGTGTGTGTGTGTGTGTCTAAGTGGGCCTTCTTGCCTGCCACTTTTTCTGTGCTCACATTCATAACAGATGGGATAACTGAAGTTACATAATAGGCAAGTCCGGGCCAGTCCAGACAAGTCCAGACATGTTTCTGCCTCGACAACTGTCATTAATATATTTTTTCATTACATTTCATAAGTTTTCCTGTACTGATTAGTTTTTTGTTGGTTTTGAATCCATAATAAACTGACTCTCCTCGACAGATGGTACTTTCCTATACTGGCGGAGGGTGGGACTATCAACCTTTCATGATATGTATATTAATAATATCTTTGCATCGTTCCAACAAATCTCCGAGAAGTTTGACATCCCACGCCACCAATTTTTTAGATACCTGCAGGTGCGTAGCTTTGTCCGCTCCAACAACTCAAATTTCCCTAACCTTCCCATGGACTCACCCTTAGATACCTTTCTAAAACCGCAAATCAAACTGAAGGGGGCTATCTCTCACATATATAATCAAATCACACTTCTACACCCACAAACCCTTGACTCCATCAGATTGCTTTGGAAAGAAGACCTGGGACAGAACATCTCAGATGATGTTTGGATACAAATCCTGTTTTCTGTGCACAAGTCTTCAATATGTGCTAAACATAATCTAATTCAATGTAAACTTGTACACCGTACTTATTACACTAAAGCACGTCTGGCCAAGTTTTATTCCAATGTTTCCCCTGCTTGTGATAGATGCCAACATTCCCCAGCTAATTTGATCCACACAATCTGGCTGTGCCCTCAGCTCTTTCATTACTGGTCTAAAGTCTTTGCCATCCTGTCAGACATATTTTAAAAGAAACTGGACCCTAACCCATTGACTGCTTTATTTGGAATTAAGCCTCCACAATCTAACCTGACCTCCACTCAAAGATCCTCCCTGGCATTCTTAACTTTCTTGGCACGGAGAGTGATTATTGCAAAATGGAAGTCACCTCGACATCCCTCGTATACCCACTGGCTTCGAGATACGTTGTATTTCATTAAACTTGAAAAAATCCGTTTTGCTCTAAGAGGCTCCTCTGCGAGATTTTTAGGGCTGTGGAACCCTATGTTAACAACTCTTAGAAAGTTGAATTTCCCTAATAACCCAGACTGACAGGGCGGTCTGTCTGCAGCTGGTGCTTGTTACTCTATTTCTTCTACCTTTATCTTGCCCTTTGGAGTCAAGTCTGACAGTTAGATGGATGGGAATGTCCCTTGTCACCTGAACCCCCCTCCCCCTCCCCCTTTTTATTATTATTATTATTATTATTATTATTATTATTATTATTATTATTATTATTATTATTATTATTATTATTTTTATTTTATTATTATTATTATTTTTGTTTGTTTCTTTTATGGTGTTGTTGTTCACTGTTCTGGGTGTGTATTTTAATGGGTTGAAGGGGAAAAAATTTCTACATGTATTTAGAACTACGCTCTTTATTATTCTAATTGTTTTTTGACATTTCTGTCTGTTTGATAGCGTAGTGTGATTATTGTGTTGTTTTATATTTTGTGTTAATAAAAAGATGTATATAAAAGAAGTGTTTGCTTGGTAACAGAACTAGTTCAAAACTGGATCGAGACCTCCTAATTTTTAATGAAGTGACGTTCCTATTTTCTAGAGTTAACGGTATTGATTGTGCATGTCTGTAGCTCTAGGAGCGAAGACCTTCGCTATTTTTAGAGTGAGGTGAGTCATTTAGTCAAGACCAAAATAAGCATTTTTGTGAGGCTGATTTGCCAAGAACTTTTATTGGACAATTTGAGTGAGATCCAGTCAAAATACAAAATTAATTTCCTTAGACGTATTTTGCTGGTGAAGATTCTCAGTCATCCAGGACATGATAAAATCAAAAAATTCGAAGTCGAAACGTTTTCTGCAACAAATAAAGTCCAGTTGATCCTGTATTGAACGCCTTTTTTGATCTTAGACGCGTTGTTTTGAAATTGTTTATACGTCGTTTTGAAATTATTTATACGTCGCATTGAAATTGTTTATACATTGTTTTGAAGTTGTTTCTCTCTGTGTGTGAGTGAACAACATTGCCTGTGTCAGAGTCAGAGTCAGAGAGTCTTTATTGTCATTTGCACCGCATGTGGTACATGTGATGAAACAAGATTATGTACAGAGGGTCCCAGTTACATCCAACAACAAAATGTAAGAGAAAAATAGTAATAACATCTAGTATATAACTAAGATAAGAAAACATCAACTAGAAATACACTAAGCCCTAATGTAATAGAAAAACATCATTATAAACAGTAGCACGAACACGAGTCTGTATGATCAGATGGTCACAAATGAACATAGCAACAAGAAAACAGATCAGCATCAGCATGTTGTGATATTTTGCAGTGATTATTCTTATTGTTTATTTATTCATGAGTCTAACAGCCTCAGGGTAGAAGCTGTGTGTCAGCGGCTTGGCCCCCGTCTGTGTGTGTGTGTGTGTGTGTGGATTTGTCTTTCTCGCCCCCTCGCTGTGTGTGTGTGTGTGTGAAAGTGTGAATCCACATGTAACTGAGGAGTTTAAACTGACTTTGGGTCAGTTTACACGGCACGTATTTTGAGTGTAACCGCTACTTTCTCTTTGCGACTTTGCTTATCGCCTACACGACGCTGCTGGCCCCCCTCTTTGACTCCGATACTTTTCTGACCCTGCTCTCAAGGTGGAAGTTTTTCGCTGACCCCCCGTTGATAATGTAAACATCTCCCACGGAGCTTTTGTTTGAACACATGCACGCAGCACGCACGCGCAGACAGCCGGCATTTTAACAATGGCGGTGGACTGGACAGTGGACACACGCACCACTTTCTGAACTATAGCTGATGGAATATATTTTGATTCTCATATTTAATTATTCTACACCTTACCTGCATCTGTGTTGGAAGAGAGCCAGCTGCCTGGATCCAGTTGTCTGTTAACGAGGCAGTCGGACATTTCACGTGTCACGCTGCACTATAACATACTAAATGTGCTATATATTAACAGTTTAACAATAATAAACAGTATTTATGTTAGCGTGGGAGATATTTAAATTTATCTGAGCTAAATGAAGCTATCTGGACTCGTTACGTCATGCCTAACATGCTGCTGAAAATGAAGACACCAGGTTGATTTTTTATTTATTTGTTTATTCAACACCACAAACTCATGTCACAAACACTGAGAATTAAATTGAACACTTTTAAAAACACGTTAACCGAACTTTAATGAACTGGACTCTGTTGTTCATCCTGGTGGAAACTGGACCCACATCCGAACCGCCGGTCCGCTTCGTGGAACAGCTTCGACCTCGCAGGAAAAAAATAAAAATAAAACCTCAGTTGGTTGTTCTGTGATCGAACTAAACACAAGGAAACATTATTAAGAACATTGTTTACCTTGTAGCGCTGCTAGAAATCAGCTGATTCTCACGGACTAAAGTCAGACATGTTGACGCGTTTCCGGTCCAGTCAGCAACTGGTGTGGAGCTGAAGCGGTCCCACTTGGTGTCAAATCTGTTGACTCTTATCCAAAATCCAGCTTTAACTTGTTGTTAACTTGACACCAACTTGTAGTTAGCAGAACTTTTAGCCAGAGAGGAAAACAGGCTGCCTCGTCTGCTCTGTTTACCCCAGGCTGCACGCGTGCGCAGTAGTGAAGGTTCCAAAAATCACAGCGCCATCTATTGGCCCAGCATGGTAACTACAGTAAAGTCATGAGGACGGGGGGTGGAGGGGGAGAGAGTCGTATCCACAGAATTTGCCCATGTCAACGCAAAACTGTCAACCTAATTAACATACCCAAAAGTTCAGTTTCCCCCACACAGTGTCCGTGTAAACAGGGCCTTTGTGAAACAAAAGACAACTTTTACAAACCCCTATCCACAGTATTCCTGAGGGTGTCACTGTATTTGCGAATGTGCATTGAACTTCCTGTCCGACACCGGAAGTGCCTTATTCCATAGGCGGAGTATGGATCGCGGGTGTTTTTGAAAGTTATTTTCATTCATTTTATCGGAGCAAACACAGCTTTTGTTTAAACGGAACGTTTACTGAAATGTCCTACCGGGGTTCAGGTACCTGCTGTGCTGTTCGCGGCTGCACCAACAACCGGACCAAGCTAAATCTTTGGCTAAAACAACAGTGTTTTCAACACGGACCCAAAACAAAGAAAGAGTGTTCCTGCATCCTTCTCTATGGCTGTGTCTGTGCGATCAGGTAACATCTGTAATTTCTTTTTATTCAGGGAGGGTTTATTAATGAGAGTTTTGGATGATTTACTGTCTTAAAATGATATATGTCAGGCGCGACCGGTACTTTTAGCCGAGATAGCTGCTAATAAACCTTAGCCGAGAGGCCGGAGCAAACGCGTTCGCTATGTATGTATTTTTAAATTATGTCAGCGCGATCAGGTCACATCTGTAATTTCTTTTTATTCGGGGAGGGATATTAATGAGAGTTTTGGATGATTTACTGTCTTAAAATGATATATGTCAGGCGCGACCGGTACTTTTAGCCGAGATAGCTACTAACAAACCTTAGCCGAGAGGCCGGAGCAAACGCGTTCGCTATGTATGTATTTTTAAATTATGTCAGCGCGATCAGGTCACATCTGTAATTTCTTTTTATTCGGGGAGGGATATTAATGAGCGTTTTGGAAGATTTACTGTCTTAAAACGATAGATCTCAGATGCTCCCGGTATTTTTAGCCGGGATAGCTGCTAACAAACCTTAGCCGAGAGGCCGGAGCAAACGCGTTCGCTATTTATGTCGTTTTAAATTATGTCTGCGCGATCAGGTAACATCTGTAATTTCTTTTTATTTGTCCCTCCTCTTTTAACAAAACGAGTGGTGTTCCCACATTTTTAATGAACGAAAACAACAAAGTTTGGACTGTCTTCAACTGTATTACTCGCATGTAAACAAACGGTGTTTCCGGTCAACCGGAAGTCGTGTGCACATTTCGCGCAAAGCATCATGGGACGTAGGAATACTGTGGATTAGGAAAAACTACGAAAAAAGTATAATATAACAAACAGAGATAAAATCTAAAACCAGATATCTAAAAATTTATAATCACTAACTTACAAAAACTGTGCTGACAAAAAGCAGACGAATAAAACAAATGAAAAAAGCACAAGAGATAAAGTCACTAGTTTTAAAACAGATTTTTATTTAAATAACGTCACAGACCAAAAACTTGATACTCCTTTGCCTGAAGGGTTGATTTGGTTTGTTGATGGATCTTTTCCTAAAAACACAGAAAAACAAACAGGTTACACTCATGCACCTACAGGACAAAATCATTTGAGGCTCCGTTTGAAAAAGGAGGGGCTGCCGGGCCCACACCGCGTCTTTTTTCTGTACGTCTAAACATTTTTTTGTCCATCTAAACATTTTTCTGTCCATCTAAACGTTTTTCTGTCCATCTAAACGTTTTTCTGTCCATTTAAATGTTTTTCTGTTCATCCAAACGTTTTCCTTTCAATCTAAATGTTTTTCTGTCCATCTAAACATTTTTCTGTCCATCTAAACATTTTTCTGTCCATCTAAACGTTTTTCTGTCCATCTAAAAAAAAAAAGCTGTCCATCTAAACGTTTTTCTGTCAATCTAAACATTTTTCTGTCCATCTAAACATTTTTCTGTCCATCTAAAAACATTTCTGGCCATCTAAACGTGACTAAATTTGACTGAAACGTTAATCGTTGTATTTTCTGCACTTATGAGATAATTATAGATTAATAATTTCATCTCTGAAAAAGTACAGTATTTTCTGGTATATAGGTCGCACCTGTGTATAGGTCGCATTGTCCAATTATCACCAATAGATTGGAAAAATTCCTAGATAGGTCGCACCGTTGTATAGGTTGCACCTACGTTTAGCTCTGCTGCAAATGTCTTCCACAGGAGCGCACAGCAAGGCTTTTAAGAAGGTTAACACTTAAAAACAATTATTTGTTTAATAAAAATTATAGCAAATATATGTCTGAGCTATACTTTTCCTTAATAAATGAACGTAATTGTGAAACGAGCTGGATTTTAAAATTTGTTTCACCGAAAGTGATAACAAGCCATATATAGGTCGCACTGGTGTATAGGTCGCAGGCCTTGAAAAAAACATAAAAAGGTGCAACCTATACACTGGAAAATACGGTAGACAGAGGTGATACATTCATCAGGATATTCAGCTAAAACTAAACTCCTAAAATACATATTATAGGCCTTTTTTAACAATAAAAAAATCCAAATCTGATTCGTTAGAATAAACCGACACAGTCGCATTTTTATTATGAAAATCTAACGACAAAAGATCCGACTTTAGACCAAACAAATTGCATTTTTAGATCGGAAATGGCAGCTAAGCTAAGGCTAACAAGCCCACGTCAGCTAAGCGATGCTTCATCCGCCCAAAAACCGTGCAAATGCAGCCATACTGTAAAACCAAACATTTTAAATTTGTGTTTTCTCTGCAAAAAGAAGCTGAGAAATTAGCTTACCGATTTTAGAAAGTACTTTTTGTAAATGATTAATAATTCTAGGCCTTGACGTCATCGATTGTATGAGAAGAACTTTGACTCGGAAAGAGAAACATCAAAGCTCCTTCTTTCCCTTAAAGACATACAGGTAGTCCCCGACTTACGAGCGCTCTGACCTACGAGGTTCCGGACTTACGAGCTGGCGAATTTTTGGAAAAAACGCAAAAAATACCAAGTTTTTCTGTGTTTTTTCACCACAGTTCGTTAGCTAAACATGTGGACACACGTTTCCGATCATTTTTATGCACTCGTAAGCAGTTTTTCGATGAAAAACGAGTGTTTGTAGTCGCGCTAGCAAAACCGTTCCAACTTACGAGCGAAATTCCGGACTTACGAGACACGTGGCGGCCGTTCCGAATTACGAGATTTCCATGTTACGAGCAACTCGTTGTAACGGAACTCGCTCGTAAGTCGGGGACTACCTGTACATGCTTCTTACCCCAAACAGTGGTCAAAGAAGGTACCACACTGAATGAAACTACAATTATTGATGGTTTAAACTTTCAGAAAAAGCTTAGTAATTTAAATTAAAAACCATAAATAGATCAAATTAAGTTTAAGCATTTCTGGATATCATATTTTAAACAAAATTAACAAAAAAAAATCTTAAATTTGACAATAAGTTCAGTTTTTAAAAGTTTAACTAAGATTAAAAAAACTTTGACACATAAAATAAAAAAATTAAAAGGTATTATTGTCAAAGAAACTTTTTAGCTACATTTTAAATTGAAACAGTTTACATTAATATTCCTAAATGATTTTACCTTACATTGAAAATGTTTTTTTAGATTTTAAGAGCTGTTTCCTTTTAGGAGTTGTTTAAACTAATCTAAAAAAGCTAAGTCCTCTGGACATTCACAAAACAAAACAAAGCCAAAAAAACTGTAGAAACGTTCCGTCTTTCATCCGAAAGACTTCCTCAGTCTGAAACGCTGTATTCATCTCAGTCTTATAAATAGCACCCTCTCACAGCGGATCAACCAGTATGCTGATGACAGCCAAAACCAGCTGCTCACATGATCAAGGAGGACCATCAGCCTATCGATGGATCGTTAGCACCCTGATGGTTATTTGCTATTCACAGAGGGCTGATTGATACTAGCAATAACAGCATTGTAAGAGGGGGACAGTTGAACCCGGAGGCCTCCACCTCTGTTTAATGATGGACGGTTTCTTTTCACAAAGATGGCCTCCTTTACTCCTCTCTCAAACCATTGTTCCTCTCTATCAAGGATGTGAACATCTTCATCCCTGAAAGAGTGACCGCTGGCCTGGAGATGAGTGTAGACCTCAGAGTCCTGGCCTGATGATGTTGATCTTCTGTGCTAGGCCATCCTTTTGGCCAGTGGCTGTTTAGTTTCCCCGATATGAGACTGATCACAGCCCTCCTGACACTGAACAGGATACACAATATTACTCTGATTGTGCCGGGGGACTGGATCTTTGGGATGAACCAGTCTTTGCCGTAATGTATTTTGGGGTTTAAAAGCCACTGGGACGTTGTGGTTAGAAAATAAATGTCTCAGTTTCTCTGAAACTCCCGTAACATACGGAATGACCACTGGCCTAGGTATGGGTTCCTTCTTTTCACATGATGGTTGGCTGGAGTCCTGTTTGGGTTTCTTCTCTGCTTTACGGAAGGTCCAGATAGGAAATCCACATTGCTCTAGAGCCTGTCTTGTGTGGGATTTCTCCTTCTGTCTGGCTGCTGAGTTAGTGGGGACGCTGTCTGCTCTGTGATACAGAGTCCTGATGACACCTAACTTGTGCTCCAAAGGGTGATGGGAGTCAAACTGCAATGGTCTGTGTGGGTGGGTTTGCGGTACACCTCAGTTTGCAAATATCTTCTATAAGAAACTGAGACCTCACAGTACAAGAAAGCCAACCTGTCATTTTTTACATCTTCTCGTGTGAACTTGATATATTTATCCACAGAGTTGATGTCCATCCATCCATCCATTGTCTTCCGCTTATCTGAGGTCAGGTCGCGGGAGTAGCAGCCTAAATAAGGAGGCCCAGACTTCCCTCTTCCCAGCCACTTGGAGCAGCCCCTCCGGGGGAATCCCAAGGTGTTCCCAGGCCAGCCGAGAAACATAGTCCCTCCAGCGTGTCCTGGGTCTTCCTCTGGGTCTCCTCCCGGTGGGACATGCCCGGAACACCTCACCAGGGAGGCGTCCAGGAGGCATCCTAACCAGATGCCCGAGCCACCTCAACTGGCTCCTCTCGATGTGGAGAAGCAGCGGCTCTACTCCGAGTCCCTCCCAGATGACTGAGCTTCTCACCCTATCTCTAAGGGAGAGTCCAGACACCCTGCGGAGAAAACTCATTTCAGCCACTTGTATCCGAGATCTCGTTCTTTCAGTCACAACCCAAAGCTCATGACCATAGATGAGGGTGGGAATGTAGATCGATCGGTAAATTGAGAGCTTTGCCTTTTGACTCAGCTCTCTATTCACCACGACAGACCGGTACAGCACCCGCTTCATTGCGGATGCTGCACCTATCCGCCTATCGATCTCACACTCCAGTTTTCCCTCATTCGTGAACAACACCCTGAGATACCTAAACTCCTCCACTTGGGGCAGGACCTCATCCTCGACCCGGAGAGGGCATGCTACCCTTTTCCGGCTCAAGACCATGGCCTCAGATTTGGAGGAACCGATCCTCATCCCGGACACATCACACTCGGCTGCAAACCGCTTCAGCGATAGCTGTAGATCACGACCTGATGAAGCCAATAGGACCATATCATCTGCAAAAAACAGAGAAGTTATTCTAAGGCCACCAAAACGGATCCCCTCAACATCTTGGCTGTACCTAGAAATTCCGTCCATAAAAGTTATGAGCAGAATCGGTGACAAAGGGCAACCTTGGTGGAGTCCAACTCTCACTTGAAACAAGCCTGACTTACTGCCGGCAATGCAGACCAAGGGGACCAGGGACCTAACAGCCCGTATCAAAGGGCCTGGTACCCCATACTCCCGGAGTACCCCCCACAGAAACCCCAGAGGGACGCAGTCGAATGCCTTCTCCAAGTCCACAAAGCACATGTAAACTGGTTGGGCAAACTCCCACGCGCCCTCTAGGACCCTGCTGAGGGTGTAGAGCTGGTCCAGTGTTCCACGACCAGGACGAAAACCACTCTGCTCCTCCTGAATCTGAGGTTCGACTATCCGATGGACCCTTCTCCCCAGAACCCCTGAATAGAACTTACCAGGGAGGCTTAAGAGTGTGATCCCCTATAGTTGGAACACACCCTACGGTCCCCCTTTTTGAATGTGGGAACCACCACCCCAGTCTGCCAATCCAAGGGAACTGCCCCCAATGTCCACGTGATATTGCAGTTGTAAGCCAACACAACCCCACAACATCCAGAGCCCTAAGGAACTTCGGGCGAATCTCATCCACCCTTGGAGCCCTGCCACCGCAGAGCTTTTTAACCTCCTTGGTGACCTCAGCACCAGAGCTTGGAGATCCCGACCCAAAGTCCCCAGGCTCTGCTTCCTCAGTGGAAGACGTGCCAGTAGGATTGAGGAGGTATTCGAAGTATTCCACCCACCAACTCACAACATCCCGAACCTTAGCAAAAAGTAGTATATCTAAGTATACTTCAAGTATACTTTTTAGGTACTTATGTGACTTGAAGTATACTTTTTAAGTGCTTATCTGAAATATACTAAAAAGACGTTTATTTAAGTATACTAAGAGTACACTTTTTATACTTTAAAATAAGGATGTGTACTAATCTGACTTGAAGTATACTTTTTAGGTAATTGTCTGAGATATACTAAAAATGTCTGAGATATACTAAAAATAAGTTTATTTAAGTGTACTAAGAGTATACTCATTTTATACTTTAAAATAAGGCTGTGTACTTGAAGTTTAGTTTTTATGAACTACATTAGATACTATTAAGAATGCATTTTTAATACATTTCCTCAATCCTTTTTTATTTATTTTTTACAAATTTAATTACCTTATTATTTATTGAAGAATATCATTATATTGTTATTATTATTATTATTATTATTATTATTAGCATGTATCAGGGTATTATCATCATCATCATCATCATCATCATCATCATCATCATCATCATCATTATTATTAGTAGTAGTAGTATCATTATTGAATTTTATTCTGCGTTACTCTAGGCATGAGGTGAAACATTCATTTTCAGGTACTTGTGAAGTTGTTTGCTTTCTGTCATTTTTATGTTTGTGGGCTTCATAAACCAAGCGTTATGATTGGATTGGGGGAAGTAGCATGTGATCATATCCAACCAATCAACGCCACTCTTGCTTTGCGCGCTTCGTTCAAATGTAGCTATTTCCTGTTTTCATCTGTCGGACAAGAAGGTCTTGTGTCGGACTCAGCGCTCGTAAAACTTTCTTTTTATTAGACGTCGACTGGTCTGGACGACGACTGGACATTCAGTTGGAAGTTGAAGGTAATCGGTTCTGTTTTGTTTATTTGCTAGATGTTTTAGCTTTGTTCACTTGAATTAACAAAACCTGCTGTGGCTATAAGCTAAGCTAACGGTAAGCTAACGAGCTAAAACTGGTGTGTTACGTTGCTGAGGTAGATGAATTGAGGCAAGTAAAACACTGCACGTTAGAATATGTTATTCTAGCGTTTAAATAACCCATATATGCTACGAGTTTTTTTTTTTTTGGGGGGGGGGCTTGCTTCAAGTTTCTGGATGTTTTTTCAAAGAGACAAGGCCCCGCATCCACGCAAGCATGTTTGCGTCGCATCTCTGTTAACACACATGCGCTACTAGCCAGCAGAACAATAACCGCAGCCAGGCTGAAATACTAATTTACTTGAAATACGTATTTCTGCAACATTACTGTTTTTGTGGCTGCTTCAGGCAGAAAACAAGAGGCTGAAGGAAAACTGTGATATTAGATGCCTTGAGAGGTAATTTCTAGCAAGTAGTTTGAGTGAAGCAAGTGATGAGACACTTATTTTTAAAACCAAATGTGGAAATGGAGAACGCCTTGTTTGAATGTTATATTTATTCTTTAGATCAGACTCCTACTTCCTGTTCCTCCTTATATATCAGCTCTTCATTGCACAAATGACTAATGTAAATTTTGAATGGTCTCAAAACACTATAGTGACTGACAATTTTTGTTATTTTGCTCCTTGTTTGTTTTTTCTTTTACAGAGCTTCCAGCAGTTGTGAAACAGTCGAAAGAGCTTCCAGCAGTTGTGAAACAGTTGAAAGATGTGGTCTATCGGATCTCAGCGTTGCTTCCATCCACTCAACACCAACTGTACAGACACTTGTTGCTCCACCCATCTCTGTTCAAGTGTTGTCTGACCCTGATGACACAGTAATTAACTGAATGCATGGATACTTTATGTTATTGATCCATTTAGGGAAACATTACAATACAATTTCTTTCTACATCTTTTTATTGCACACATACATGATAGATAATAATTGATATGATACCCCTTGATGGTATGAAATAAAGCTATAGAAAATAGGCTTAGGCATATTCATTGCAAAGATGAATATATACTATAGATTTACAAATACTATACTGTAAATAAATGTTTAATCATTATTTGGTTAACAAGATCCATGTGTTTTGCAGGTGCCTCTTGTGCCAGACTATGATGTAGAAGTCCCAAGGCGAAAGCTGAAGTCTCTACGGACTACCAGCTCAGCCTTGCTGGTTGGAGATCTTGCTGTGCTCATCTACGGGAGAGAGTTATTGACCATTTCAAGTTTTATTGGGAGGCAATCAGGGGGCTCATAAAGATGTGGAGTCAAAGCCACTTTTGGACAACACAAAGCTTGATGCTATACTTGGTGAATGTATATAATGTAGGACAAAACTCATTCTAAAATACATTCCTATTGTTTTTATCGTTTTGTGAACAAATTATTGTAATGTTCCATGCTCCGTTCATGGTTTATGATGCAGATTCTGATACAATCACCTAAAAATGCCATTCACTGATACCATATGGATTGGATTGGATTTGGTTATGCGTTCTATAATTAAAAAAAGTTTACAATCAAAGCTAAATGCAGGTTATTATTCGTAGTTGTTAAATCAAAAATATCTGAGAGCATAACTTGTTTTTTTTTTTAAAAGGGAACCACAATTACTTTTAACATTAGACTTTAATTGATAAACTTTTATTTTAACTGTAAAATAATGACTGTGTAGGAGGTGGTGAAGAGACGACACAGAAGACGGGATGCAGAACTTCACTTTAATCAACTCCTACAATTCTGGCGGTAAGCACCCAAAAACCGCCGTATATATCAACCCTTTCACAATACAACATCCGGTCCTCTGGACCTTTCACAAAAAAACATCTGGTAACACATTCGGTCCACTGGGTGTGAGTAGAGTCCCCTAGTGGTCCGCCACACGCCCCCCAGAACACCCAGTAAGGTCCATCACTAGTCCAGCATTTTAGGTTTGATCAAACGACCAGAACGGCTGAACCTGGGCCCTGCGTAATCAGTCTGATGAATCGGAGTGCGACGAGGAGGGCCTGCAGAAGATTCGGGCTCCAATGGTCGTTGAGAGTCTCTGGAAGGAGGACCGCAGTCCGTTAGCAGTATGGATGGAGGTCTGTCCCTGCGAGGAGCCTGGGCCGTAAAAACCTGATCATCTGACATAACATGAGCTGGTTTAAGCCTATCGATACAGACAGTCTCAGTACGACCCCCTAAATCTAAAAGGAAGTGTTTTGGACCTGGTTGAAGAACCCGAAATGGTCCATCATACAAAGGCTGTAGTGGTGTCCTGTGTGCATTGTGTTTGACAAAAACAAATTTAGAGGACTCCAGACTCTTAGGTACAAATGACTGCGGTAAACAATGGTGTACCGGGCCAGGGACACGAACAGAGCCCTCCTGGGAGGAAAAATGGAGCAACGGTGGAGCGAACTGTGGTGAGGGTACCTCAGGTAAAAACTCACCGGGGACGCGCACAGGCTGACCGAAAACCAGTTCAGCCGGGGAGGAGCTCAGGTCCTCTTTGGTTGCGGTACGTAAACCCAACAAAACCCAGGGAAGACGGTCAATCCAGTTGTCACCGGTCAATGCAGCCCGAAGTGCAGCTTTCAATGACCTGTGAAACTGTTCACACAAACCATTAGCTTGGGGGTTGTAAGCGGTGGTCCTGTGAACGTTAGTCCCTAGACCCTTGGCCATGGTAGACCAAAGCTCAGAAACAAACTGAGGGCCCCTGTCTGATGTAATGTCTGAAGGGGGGCCAAAACGTGCAACCCAGGTAGACAAAAACGCCCGGGCCACCACTGCAGACGTTGTGGATGTCAGAGGAACCACCTCAAGCCACCTGGTGGTCCGGTCGATCATAGTCAGCAGATGTGTAAAACCCTGTGATAAGGCAGAGGGCCCACCAGGTCTACATGCACATGATCAAACCGCTGACCAGGAATGGAGAAAGGTTCCAAAGGTGCTTTGGTGTGCCTGTTAACCTTAGCACGCTGGCATGGGACACACGCTGCTGCCCACTCCTTAACTGCTTTACGCAGACCGGGCCAAACAAACTTTGAACTGACCAGTTTCACAGAGGCTCTAACACCTGGATGAGAAAGGGAATGTAAAGAATCAAAAACGCGGCGTCGCCATGAAACTGGAACCAGAGGGCGGGGCCTGCCAGTAGAAACATCACAGAGCAGGAGAGGACCTCCGTCATTCACCTGCCGTTCCTCCAACTCGAGGCCTGTGGGCCCGGACTGGAGCTCGAGTATTTCTGCGTCGCTACGTTGGTCCGCAGCCATAGCAGAAAAATCGATGCCAACGTACACGGGAGAGATCAGCACCCGGGAGAGACAGTCGGCCACCACGTTGGATTTGCCAGCCACATGCTGAATGTCTGTAGTAAATTCAGACACCGCTGCGAGGTGGCGTTGCTGGCGAGCAGACCAGGGGTCAGAAATTTTCGACATAGCAAACACCAAGGGTTTGTGGTCAACATATGCAGTGAACTGGCGGCCCTCCAGGAAAAACCTGAAATGGCGTGTGGCCAGGTAAAGCGCCAGCAACTCTCTGTCAAAAACACTGTATTTAAGCTCATTGTCCCGTAGCGTACGGCTGAAAAATGCAAGCGGCTGCCAAACCCCGGAAACCTGCTGTTCTAACACAGCCCCCACCGCAACATCAGATGCGTCTGTTGTCAAAGCTATTTGTGCCGCTGGGGATGGATGGGCCAAAAGGGCAGCAGTGGCCAGTGCAGCTTTAGCATCACCAAATGCCTGTAGGCGTTCTGGTGTCCAGTCAACATTGTCGTTGGGCTTTTTCTTTTTTGGCGCTCCATAGTGCGGTCGCAGCAGTTGTGCTACCCTGGGGAGGAAACGGTAATAGAAATTAACCATTCCCAAAAATTCTTGTAGCGCTTTAACAGACTAGGGCTGTGGAAAATTGGACGCCGCCTGCACTTTGTTTGGTAACGGGACGGCACCACTGGCAGAAATGCGGTGGCCCAAAAAGTCAATGCCTGGCAACCCAAACTGGCATTTCGCTGTATTTACAATCAGGCCATGTGCTGCCAGGCGCTGGGACATGTGCTGTTCAGCCGAGTTGCTAGCCACCAGGATGTCGTCCAGGTACACAAATACAAAGGACAGTCCCCTTAGGACTGAATCCATCAACCGCTGGAACGTTTGTGCTGCACCTTTAAGACCAAAAGGCATGCGCAAAAACTCAAACAGGCCGAAAGGCGTGATAACAGCGGTCTTAGGGACATCCTCCACATGCACAGGAACCTGGTGGTACCCCCGTACTAAATCTACTTTAGAAAAAATGGAGGTCCCAGCCAGGTGCACTGAAAAATCCTGGATGTGGGGGATGGGATAACGATCGTTCTCTGTGATGTTATTAAGGCGGCGGAAATCCCCACATGGTCGCCATTTGCCGTCTGCCTTGGGCACCATGTGCAGGGGGGAGGCCCACGGACTGTTTGAACGTTGCACGATGCCTAAACGCTCCATGTTAGCAAACTCTTCCTGCGCGATTGCTAGCTTAGTAGCACTGAGGCGGCGTGCACGTGCGAAAACCGGGGGGCCCGTTGTGGGGATATAATGTTCGATCCCATGTTTTGTGTTTGTGTTGGCAAAATTAGGAACAGTCAGTGAGGGGAACTCAGACAATAAACGCTGAAACACGTTACCCGAAGCTAAAAAGTTAGCATGCATTAAAGGCCCAGCTCCTCGCGTCGCACAAGGCAGTGACGAAAAGGACACAGCGTCGATCAAACGTCTGTTAGCAACGTCAACAAGGAGCCCGTGAGCACAAAGAAAATCAGCCCCTAAAATAGGAACTGAGCTCGCAGCTACAACAAAGTTCCACTGGAAGTCCCGTTCATGGAAACAAACAGTCACCAACCTTTCACCAAACGTCTTGATGGGAGAGCCATTAGCCGCGGTTAGCAGCGGCCCGCAGCCTTCTGCCAACCTGTCGGAGCCAGTCGGGGGAACGAGGCTCTTCTGCGAACCAGAGTCCACCAGGAACCGCCTCCCCGACCTCGAGTCTTCGATGAACAGCAGCCTTTCCTTGTCGCCAACGGCCGCGGTTGCTAGCGGGCACTGGCGTTGTCGTTTCCCTGCGGCTTGAAGCTGCACGGTGGGATGCACCGTCATGCTTTGGCGCCAAAGCGCTGGTGGTAGAAACAAAAGGCGGCTCCTGTCCGCCTGCGGGTAGCGACCCCTGCTACCACCGATGGCTCGTCCGGCGCTGAGGGCGTTGCTTGAAGCTTAGGTGCTGCTGGAGATCCGGGGACCGCCGCCTGGACCGCGAAGGTCCTCGTAGCCAGAAGGATGCGGTCGGCTTCTTCGGCCAGCGAGCGGTAATCTCTCTGCTGCAGAAGCGGGGAGTTGGCCAGGACCGTGCGCACCGAAGCCGGGAGCTGGCGGAGGAAGAGGTGGAGGAAGAGAAACCCGCAGTCGTCTGATCACATCAAGGACAACATGCTCTCCATCAGCTCAAGAGCCGAGCCATCGCCCAAACCGGAGAGAGAAAAAAGTTTATCAGCGCGCTCTGCGTCTGAGAGTGAGTAGCGACGCAGGAGGAGCTGCTTGAGTGCGGCGTGCTTTCCGTGTGCAGGAGGGTCTCGGAGCAGGCTCATTGCTCGCCGGGTGGACAGCGGATCCAGCGAGGCGACCACATAGTGGTATTTGGTATCGTCTGAAGAAATCCCGCGAAGAGCAAACTGTGATTCGATGTGGGCGAACCACGACGGAGGGTCGTGCAACCAGAAGTCCGGGATTTTAACGGCCACAGCAAAAGCGAGCGGGGCCGCCTTTGGAGGTTCCACAGCAGCAGACATCTGAAGAGAGCTGGGTGGAGCGTCAGATGTCGACATATTCAATTCACGAGGGTCACCAGTGTAGGAGGTGGTGAAGAGACGACACAGAAGACGGGATGCAGAACTTCACTTTAATCAACTCCTACAATTCTGGCGGTAAGCACCCAAAAACCGCCTTGTATATCAACCCTTTCACAATACAACATCCGGTCCTCTGGACCTTTCACAATAAAACATCCGGTAACACATTCGGTCCACTGGGTGTGAGTAGAGTCCCCTAGTGGTCCACCACAACTGTAAAAATACTATAGGGTGTTTAGTTTTGTAAATTTTTAAAGTATATTTTAACATGTGTATATTTTAACACATTAAAATATATTTTAAAAATTTACAAAATGATTGTTTATCACTTGTGAAACCTAGAGACCTATTTTAAGGAAATGTTTGATGTGAGAGTAATTACACTGATGATAGAATGGTATAACATTGGAGTAATTTCTGTTTTTTCTTTTTCATTCAGTCTACACCAAGGCAAAGTTCCCTGACACCACCATGCAAGATGTGCGAAGAGTCATAAGAAAAAAATGCAACAACATAAACTATGCCAAACAACTACCGGTGAAGTTTTTTTTTCTTATCCCCCCCAAAGATGTGAAGATGCCTTCTGAAAAGGAAAGACTTCAGTTTCCAGTTGGAAACACTATTTTTGCTTTGTTTAAGCAAATGCACACATTTTTACATTGTGTTCTGGACTTTATGTTTACACCTTGAAATGCAAATGTGCACCTTTTCCTTTCAATTTTTAAAAATTGGAAGGGATTAATTTTAAACGACTGTTTTTATGAACTGTTTTTGTGCTTTCCCTTAATTTTATATGAAAATATTGAAGTTCTCAAGACCTTGTTTTATGACTTTGTAAACACATCTTTCAGAATACTTTAGAAAATAATTTTAGCATATAAATAGTATTGTGCAAGTATTGCTAAGCAAACTTACAAGTGTAACCTAACAATTACAATGACAACATGGTATTAGTTTTAGAAATTCAAAAATTTTACTTAAATGACAAACTTAACTGTAAACTAGAAGTAAATAACAAGTGCATTAGGAGTATATGAAAAAGTGTACTAGTGGTATACTTTAAGTATACTGTAATAAACTCAAGTATGAACCAGAAGTATATAACAAGTGCATTTGGAGTATAAAAAAGTATACTAGTGGTATACTTTAAGTATACTTTGATAAACTAAAAATATGAACTTGAAGTACACTATAAGTACATTGGAAGTCTAATTAAAAGTGTACTACTAGTATACTTTAAGTATACTTTTTATAAACTGGAATTGTCCCAATTTAGTACAATGAAGTGTACTTGTAGTATACTACAAGTACACATTGTGAAGTATACTTTATATACTTAAACTTGTACTCAAGTATACTTGATATAAGTATACTTCAAGTATACTTCTTTTTGCTAAAGGGAGTTGAGGTCAACAGCATGCCACCCCCACTATAAATGGTGTGGGGCCATGGAGAATGACTTCCGTATGGCTTCAAGGCGATTCTGTTCCACCATCCGGCATCTCACGGGGGGGAAGCGGTACGCGACCAACAGAGTTGGTGTGATCAGTAAAATGTTGGACTTCCTGAGATTTAATTTTAACCCAGGTGTCATCAACATATCTGAGCCAATGACTTGGTAGTGTCTGTGAAAAGGACGTCATGGCTCTCTTTTCTACCTCCTCCATGTACAGGTTGGCAGGTGCTATACAAATAAAGATTATTATTATTAACAATAGGAGAAACTGGAGACCCCATTGCACACCCATGTTTCTGCCTATAATATTGCTCCCCATATGTGAAGTAGGTTGAGTGCGGGGACAGTTTCAAGAGTTGACAGTTGTTCTGTGGAAAGCGTGGTCCTGCTGCTCAGAGTGGTGTCTGATTTTAACCTTAAACAGACCTGCCTCATCCACTGGAATGCACGTAAAGAGTGATGTGACATCAAAAGAGACCATTGTTTCATCAGTCTCCCCATGATGACATCCCTCACCTTATCCACAAAGTCCATGGTATTCTGTATGTGGTGTTCTGAGCTGCCAACTAAAGAGATGAGTACAGACGCCAGATATTTGGAAACATTGTAAGTGACCGAGTTAATCATGCTAACAATTGGTCTTAAAGGTACACCTTGTTTGTGAATTTTAGGTAAACCATACAGACAAGGTGTGGCCTCCCCTGGGTACAGTCTGCGGTACAGAATATGGTGAATAGCCTTGTCCTGCTCCAAAATTTTCAGGAATCTATCAACTTCTTCTTGTAACCACTTCCTGGATCTCTTTTCAACCTTTCATAAGTGGTTAAGTCACTAAGGAGTGACATAACTTTCTCATGATGGTCTTTCTGTTCAAAATCACTGTACACGTTCCTTTGTCTGCAGGGAGAATTATGATGTTTTTGTCCTTGCTAAGAGTGGTGAGTGCATCCCTCTCTTCTCTACTGATGTTGGAAGGTGGTTGTTTGGCATTACTGAGGCAGGCTGAAACTTTGATTCTGAGTTGTTCTGCTTTAAAATCTTTAATTTTGTTGTGACGGATGGCTGACTCAGTGGCTGTGATCATCTCTACCAGAGAAATTATCCTTGGTGCAACTGCAAAGTTCAGTACCCTGGCAAGAATCTCCGTCTCCGGCTGGGTAAGCTCTCTGTCAGATAAATTCTTCACTCACTTTTCTTTCTCCCCGGCATGTAACTGTGTACCAGAGTGTTGTCTTACACTGAATGTGTTGTTATTAGGCCCGAGCAGCTAAGCACTGCGAAGGCCTATTGTAATTGTAGTGTTTATTATTTTTATTTTATTTTTTATTCTTCCCCCAAAAGAAGTGGCCTTTTGCGGGCTTTATCATATACGAAAACTCACCAAATTTTGCAGACTCGTCAGGACTGGTGAAAAATTACATATTTTGGGGGCATGGCAAGAATCGCCACAGAAACGGCTCAAGAGCGCCCCCTAGAAATTTTCAAAATACCCTCCGCATTGACGTAGAATCATGAAATTTGGTACACTTGTCCAACTCACCAAGATGCACAGAAAACCCTCTGGCACCAATGTTGTACGATAAATGGTAAGGCGGCCATTTTGGAACGATGACCAAATTTTCACGCCTTTTTGGCAATTTACAGCCTCCGCATTTGAATGAATTCTTCCTAGGGATTTTTAGCGATTGACTTCAAACTTGGTTAATATGTACTTAAGACATGGCAGAGTAAAAGTTTATCATAATCTCGCGTTTTCATATATGTTAAAGTGACGGGGCCAGACGTCAAAGTTGGACATCTCGCCATGAAAAATGAAACGTTTATTGCTCCTACACAAAAACTGTCTAATACATCAAACCTTCAGTGATTGACGCACATCCGGTCCCCTGCAATACTGAATGGTCAAATCATGATATCACTTAAGCCACGCCCCCTGACAACAGGAAGTGTAAAGTTTTACGTTGAACGGTCCATATCGGACCCCTGTTACCTAATCAGCGTGACATTGTGTCTAGTGACCGAAGACATGTTGGTGTAACAAGCTTTCAAACACTGAACGTTTTGGGTGGAGCATGTGGGTGTGGCGACATGGCGAAGTAAGACGTAACGCCGTAACCATACGTTTGGTTCTAAACTCCACAGATTTGATCCGAGGACTACCAAAATCAGTGTGATCAATCATTGCCCACCCCTTGAACAGGAGCCTATGCTAATTAGCCAATAGCCTCCACAGCGCAGGGCCCCCTAGAATATTTAAAAACATCAGCCCCAAGCAGAGGTTGCATTAGACTTTTTCGTTGTCAGTCGTTTTGACAGACAGGGTAAAAAATAACCTGTCAAAATTCATTTTAATCAGTCATTTAATTTTGTAAAATAATTACCATATTTTTTCATTCATTTTAATTGATAATAGTTCCAAACAAGCTGAACAGAGAATGTACATCTGCAATAACAAAAAAATAAAATGAAATAACGATGCATAAACAATTCAATTAAACGGCATCTGATGAACAGTTAACATCCTACGGCCACAACACAAGCCGTTTTCGCACTGCACAGCCCTCTATGGCCAAGCTCGTCCCAGGTTGGCCCTGAGCCCAGCCTGGCCTGCCCCCGCTCATTTCGCATTGTGCGGAGAGCCGCCTTGAAATGGGTGGGGAGTTCTTACCGAAAAGCGCAAATAAGGATATGACGTAATTTTGGTTGCGACACATCAACAATGCTGAACATGGAGGACGCGGAGCTGTATTGATGCTACTGATTGAAATACTTCGGGCTTGGGAGGTAGACATGTTTCCCTAACGTAAAATGGAGGTTGTTGTTAGAACGATGCAGTCACAGTTGATGACTCAAAACGCAACAGTCCTGCCCCTGCTGCAAACAAAAAACCAAATGATGAGCAGTACATGACGTCAAACTGGGCCCGGGAGCTCGGCCCGATTAGAACCTCGGTCGGTCGGGTTCTAAAACTCGGGCTGACGCCGGCCCGAAAAGGCAAATGCGAACAAGATGAACCCGGGTTAGAAGCCAGGTCGGGCCGGGCTGGGCCGGGGAGGGCTGTGCAGTGCGAAAACAGCTACAGTCTCACACCTTCCTTCTGGTCCGCACGGACCTAAACTGTCCACCAGCTTGGTCAAAGTCAAATGTCTCATGGGGGATTGCTGCTGTGGCTATTGTCACGAGATTTTGCTGTTTTTCCTCGAACAGACGGCTTCTCATGACTGTCTTGATGTTGTTCTGAAGACTGAATCCACGCTCTGCTGCGACACTGGAGACGTGAATAACAAGTGCCACTTCAGCCAGAGTTTTAAAGTCAGGAAAAATTTCTCCAGCTGAACTGATCGCAAGACTTTCTGAAAGAAAGCCAAGAGAACTCCTGCTCCCACTGAACTCTGTATTCCCGCCTCACCTCCTTGCTACAAGTTGATCGCTCAGTGAAGGGCGGATTACTTGTTTTTCCATCGTCCTCCACTGCATCACTCCCTCTTTTTTCACCTCTTTTTTCAACACGATTGCAGTTATTGGGCTTTTTGAAAAAACTACGAACGCTAAGCTGCGTTGACATTTTTTCAAACGTAGTCAACAACGTCATGTATTTACTTCTTTTGCTTCTCCCTTTGGTTTATTGGGGGTTGGCAAAAGCCGTAATGTGCAATTACCGCCACCTACTGGACTGGGGTGTGAAGTTCATGAACCGGTTGGTAGAGAGTGGATTTTAATCTGTCAAACGACAGACAGTGTTTTGATTTATCTGTCATCATGTAAAGCAACCAGTCAAATACAGAAAATATTCTGTTAACGCAACCTCTGGCCCCAAGCCATTTTTGGCCAGATAATTCTGAAACTCGATGAATATATGTATCTTCTCAGGATCTACAAAAAACTCTCTTGGAGCACTGGTCCAAAACAAACAGGAAGTCAGCCATTTTGGATCAAGGGGTCATTTTCTGGCATTTTGAATTGCGTATTTGAATGAACTCCTCTTAGGAATTTTGAAGGATTACCTTCAAACTTGGTTAATATGCCAGGTACAAACATCTCCTATAACAACACATATTATGGATTAACATGACTCAGAGCGCCCCCTAGATTATTCAGACTGTTATATCTCAGTGATACATCATCCGATCTGAACCAGATTTTTTGTGCGTCATCAAGGAGCAGTTCTAAACGCATTGATATTGTTGTGTAAATTTGACTCCATTGCACCCCCTACATTATTTCTATAGTTATATCTCAGTGATACATCATCCGATCTGTACCAGATTTATTGTGCGTCATCAAGGAGCAGTTCTAAACACATTGATATTGTTGTGTAAATTTTGACTCCAGTGCACCCCCTACATTATTTTTATAGTTATATCTCAGTTATACATGATCCAATCTGAACCAGATTTGTTTTGCATCATCAGTAAGCCCTTGTGGACACATTGATATGTGGGCTAACATTTGACTCAAGTGTGCCCCCTAGATTATTCAAACTGTTATATCTCAGTTACACATCATCCGATGTGTACCAGATTTATTGTACATCATCAGTGAGCACTTCGACACATATTGATACTGTGGTTTAACAGATGACTCCAGTGCTCCCCCTACATTATTTTTCAAACTGTTACATCTCATTGCTAGGTCATCTGATCGGTTCCACATTTACTATGTCATCTGTCAGCACTTCTAAACACATATATATTGTTGTTATTCGCTAACTGTTCTTGGCAAACGGGTGCTGGATGGGCACGACAGAGTTTGAGGTGGTGACCGTGCGGACGAGTTGGAGCTCCCGCGGTGGCCACAATAAGGCCGGAGCAGCGCTAAGCTGCGAGGGCCTCAATGCTGCTTGCAGCTTTAATTGGAATTGTGATGTGTTGACGATTAGCAAGTTAAACTTGTTTTGTTGTTGTCTTGGACTTGACAATGTGTGCTAAGCGTGCTTGATCTGTACAGTCCATCACTTGCTGAAGTGTGGTCTGATCTAGGCACGATGTTAGTTTTTGTTTAAAGTGCACTTCTTTGGCCTTCAAGGCCTCAATGGTAAAATTAGTCTGTGTTACCCGTTCATTCAGCAGCTGTGTCTGTGCCTTCTGAAGGATCTTGCTTGCCCGGTGCCCGCTGACCAAAGATTTCAGTTCTAGGCTCTTGGGAATGATGCCACTTTGTCTGCATCTAAGGTTGAAACGCAAGTGGTTCCTGTAGTCTACCCTCTTCCTAGCTGTTTTCTCAAACTCTAACAAGTTTGAGGCAATCCTGGCCAAAGTGGTTCAAAATACCCTGATGCATGCTCAATAATACAGGTAGAAAAATCTAAGAAAGCTATGTCTGGTCCTCTGGACATTCAAAAAACAAACAAAAAACTAGAAACGTTTCGTCTTTCGTCCGAAAGACTTCCTCAGTCTGAGATGCTGTTTTGGCCAGTGGCTGTTTTGTTTCCCCGTTATAAGACTGATCACAGCCCTCCTGACACTGAACAGCATACACAATATTACTCTGTTTGTGCCGGGGGACTGGATCTTTGGGATGCACCATTCTTTGCCGTAATGTATTTTGGGGTTTAAAAGTCACTGGGACGTTGTGTTTAGAAAATAAATGTCTCAGTTTCTCTGAAACTCCCGCAACATACGGAATGACCACTGGTCTGGGTCTGGGTTCCTTCTTTTCACCTGATGGCTGGCTGGAGTCCTGTTTGGGTTTCTTCTCTGCTTTGAGGAAGGCCCAGTTAGGATATCCACATTGCTCTAGAGCCTGTCTTGTGTGGGATTTCTCCTTCTGTCTGGCTCCTGAGTTAGTGGGGACACTGTCTGCTCTGTGACACAGAGTCCTGATGACACCTAACTTGTGCTCCAGTGGGTGATGGGAGTCAAACTGCAAATACTGGTCTGTGTGAGTGGGTCTGCGGTACACCTCAGTTTGCAAATATCCTCTATCAGAAACTGAGACCTCACAGTCCAAGAAAGCCAACCTGCTATTTTTTACATTGTCTCGTGTGAACTTGATATATTTATCCACAGAGTTGATGTGATCAGTAAAATTGTAAAAATATATATTTTTTAACAGTAGTCCCACACTACTTCATGGTTTGACTTTCACAGACTCACTCTTTCAAGGTTTTTCAAAGTAAATTTTGGACATGACACACAAATTTCTGAATGTTGGATGAACTGCAAGAGCCGCCTGCTGTTTATCCATTTATCCATCCATTATCTTTTTTCCGCTTCTTCCATTTTGGGCCACGGGGGTTGCCGGTACCCATCTCCAGGGGTCCAGGTAGGGGTTGAACTGTACATAATTTAAAAACTTGACATTAACATAATAAAGCTCGAGTAGAACCTGAGTAGTTGATGATGTCATAGGATCTCAAGATGCAAAAATAAATAAATAAAAATGCAAAAAAGTCATTTGTTATTTACCAAAAAAAGGCCAACAAAACAATGGGAGTATATATTATGCTCCTAACATTTGTCATACTGCAGATAAGTCACAGGAAAACCAAAACTATTAGTTATTATTATTACGCTGCAAAAGTGAAATAAATGTGCAACACGTAAAAAATGAAACTAAAAACAATGGGGTGGTCAACCACCCCATACCACCGCCAGTGGTGCTGCGCATTAGGTTTACATTTAGAGATTATTATATTTATAAGTTTTTAATAGGTTTAGAGATTAATATTTTTTGCTTTTTGTTTGTGAAACAAGGTCAGAGAAAGCTGGTTCTTGTTCGGTTGACTGGACCCAGTGTTACACCACATTCTATGACCTGCAACAGTGTATGCAACACCGCCCCCTACGGTCATAATATACGGTGGTCACAGAATATGGTGTAACACCAGTTTGCAACGCACTCCAAACAGGAAGTTGATTCATTTTCTGTTCTGTAACTGCAACGTGATGACGTTACTACGAACACTCGACGTGAAATTAAAAAACTTGCTAGATGTCCTAGGAGTCTATGTATAGATTACTCGAGTACCATACCATACCATACCATTTTATTTATAAAGCACTTTAAACAGGAACAAGTCCACACCAAAGTGCAGAGTAGTCTGTTAAAGCCCTAGCGAGGTGATATTGCAGACATATCACAGACACATGTACACGTATTTGTATATGTATGTCCTTTATGTAAATGCCTGCTGACAGTGTTACAAACTAATTTCCTTACGGTGACAAATAAAGCTATCTATCTATCTATTTTTCAAACAATTAGTTCAAACAAAAATAATCTTCAAGTAACAGAACAAAAAGAATAAATATTTCTAATTTTTCTAACTCTAATACAGTATTATTTACATAATATACATTATATATCTAATACAGTACATTACGCTACTTTATATATATTTTTTAACAATTCAGTTTTGATCATTTTCTTAAATGTACACATTGACTTAGCATTTTTAACATCACTCTCCAAACCATTCCACAATCCAATTCTCTGGATTGAGGTAGATCGATCCTTCAAACTAGTTCTGTATTTTGGTTTTACAAATATCAGAGTCAGAGTCAGAGTCAGAGTCAGAGAGAATTTATTGTCATTTGCACCGCATGTAGTACATGTGTTGAAAACGAGATTATGTACACAGGGTCCCAGTTACATCCAACAACAAATGCAAGAGAAAAACAATAATAACATCTAGGATTAACTAAGAGAGACATCAGCTAGTAATACACTAAGCCCTAATGTAGTAGAAAAACATCATTATAAACAGCAGCACGAACATGAGTCATTATGAGCAGATGGTCACAGATGAACGCAGCAACAAGAAACAGATCAGTCCCTTTATCTTTATCTCTGTCCCTTTAAGATTATAACAACTTTGTCTTTTAACAAAATGTATTACTATTATTAGTTTTTCTATCATTAACATATGTTTATATAACATATATGGTGTGGGATCACCTGCCATGCAGAGGGCTTTCCGAGTGACACAGCAACCGCCTCACTCGGAAAGCCCTCTGCATGGCAGGTGATCCCACACACCCACTACACAGCTGCTTCAGACTGCTGCCATCAGGGAGGAGACTGAGGAGTCTCCAGGCTCGAACCAGCAGACTGAGTGACAGCTCTGTTCATCAGGCAGTCAGGATGCTAAACACTCTGCCTGCTCTGCCTCCCCTCCCATTTGAACTGCCTTAACACAAAAAAACTTTCTCACACATTACCACACAACACAAAGATTTTAACACTAGACTCTGTGTCATCAAACGGGTTATTCACTAAACTCTCGGTCATGTGCTCATTCAGTCTGCACTACTTCTCATATTTGCACTAATGTCTGTATTACATCACTGCCTATAGTCATACTACTGTTTACATTCACTGTTTACATACTACTGTTTACATTGAATGTTTACATTTATTAATATTGTTTACATTTATTACTACTGTTTACATTTACACTACTTTTATATCTACACCACTGCTGATACATATACAGTATTCTCTGACTAGCCTTATTTAAGGATGCCCAATGTGCCTTACTGCATATGCCACTTTTGCCTCTATACCAACATCAACTACTACCTCATACATATACTGTGTACATTAACTCATATGCTGCTTTGCCACTCTTTGCAAATGTCAATGCTAGAACCTTCAGTTTATTTTATAGATATACTTTTTATATTTTTTTATACTACTATGCAAAAACTCAGGACAGTATTACACTTTTATTATTTAATTTTATGCTTATGTTCATTAAATGTTTAGTGTTTTAGTTTTAGTTTTAGTGTTGGTGTAAATTTTCATACTTTTATACTACTATGCAAAAACTCAGGACAATGTTACACTTTTACTATTTTATGCTTATGTTATTAAATGTTTCAGTGTTTTAGTGTTTAAATGGTTACTGTTGCACCGAGGGACTGAGAGAAACGCAATTTCAATTCTGTGTATGTCCTGTACATATTGCAGTTCTGACAATAAAGTTGACTTTGACTTTGACTTTTTGTCTTTCAGGTACACCTGCACCTATATCTGGACCTACCATTCTGGTGTTCATTTGTCTCTTCTTCCTGTCCTCTCAAACACAGCTGGTCAAAGCAGATGGCCGCTTGTCCTGAGCCTGGTTCTGCTGGAGGTTTCTTCCTTTTAAAAGGGAGTTCTTCATTTCCACTGTCTCCTTTGTGCTTGCTCAGGATGAGAGACTGCGGCGAAGTGAAGATTCAACGAGTCTGCTGCCTCCTTAGATAGAGAACTTTACTAATAGGCTTTTCTATGTATGTGAATGTTTCTGTAAAGTGCTCTGAGACAACTTTGTTGTGATATAGCGCTATATAAGTAAACTGAATTGAATTGAAACACACAAACCAGGTTTTCTGCATAATTTCTAGATAAGTGTTCAGTTGTTGGTCCGATTACTGTTATTTTAATAACCGCTGACTCTCATGTTATCGCTAATATAAATAGTTTGGTTTACATTGGCGTTGATCATTTTAATGAATAAACACTTACAGCTTCTAAAAAAATCATAATGTCAGTTAAGCTCATCATAAATACTTAAACATGCTAAATTGTTCATTTTAGTCAACGCTTCATGTGTTTCCTAGTTATTGTTTCTTACATGCAGAAGTTCTTCAAAAAGCTTCCAAATTTCCTGTCTTTTTATTTATCTTTGACACCCCCTAACACCCCCATGTTCACAGTGCATCCTTTTCACAATTCTACGTGTCACATTAGTGTTGCATTGATCTATTGCTGTCTTTTCACTGTGTGTGTGTGTGTGTGTG